>VZSC01007420.1:0-11146 GCA_013398225.1 Steatornis caripensis | reverse complement strand
AAAGCTCCCATTGAATAAAATGAGAGAAAATAAATAATTACTAGTTCTCTTTTCTTCTGTGAAAATATAAAAAATACCCATAAAATTTAATTATATTTATTTTAGCAATATCTATTTTTCTTCCAAATTGAAAAGCTGCTTAGCTCTAAAATAACTCATGTTTAAGCAATGTGGTTCTTCCTGTTCAGTGAATAAGTTATAAAAAGATTTAACTGCTGTTTAGTATGTTATTTTTTTCATCATCCATGTGAATTGGAAGAAAGGTACTTGCACTTTTACAGCTGAGATTCCAAATTACAATAATCTGCTTATTCTTTGCAGCCATCCATGATATATTTGACAATTGTTCTGTCATCATCAGACTTAAGTAAGATTACTGTTTACCTTTCAGTGTTTCCTCTGGTTCCTCTGCAATTATTTAGCATCCTTCTTAAATTGCAAAGGCCAAAACTTAATGCAGTACTTTAGCTTAAACCATAATAATAGTAAAAGATGAAAAAATAGCTTGCTATGCTTTAGAGACAGCATTCATCCCTATAAATCCCTAAGTGCAACTGGCTACTCTTCAACAGTATATCACCTATGATTCAGGTTCAGATTATGTTTTGTTTAAATCCCTCAGATATCCTCTGTGAAATGGCTATTACCAACCTGTTCCTCATCCTATGTCTGTGTTCATGGAAGCAACCACTTTGTAATTTGGTAATGGCTGGAGCCTGAAACTGCCTGGGCTTGTAAGCTCCCCCAGTGTAGCTTTATCTGTGATTTTAACAGTTTGCATGCCATCTTTCAGAGTACTAATGAAAAATATTGAATAACAGTAGTCACTACACACTTGTGGTTTGATTATGAACCACTGATAATTAATCTCTGCAGAGAGGTTTCTAGACAATGTTATCCATAATGTATTCTGCATTGTGCTTTCCAAGGTCATCTGCCAGAATGTAAAGTCTGAATCTATTAAAACCCTGACACAAGTCAAGATAACACATTTACTGCTTCTCCCTTATCCACAAAACATGTTACCTTGTCATAGAAAGAAATTAGCCTCATCTCATACAATGTGTTCTTTGCAGCACCATATTACCTGTCACTCTTGATTTTCCACCTTTATCAGATGCATTTCAACATGTTTTTATTTGTAGGTATTAGTAAATAAGTTCCAGCATTGTTCTGGCAACTGGAATTAGGAAGACAGGTCTACAGTTTCCTAGTTCCTCATTTTCAGAGATACTTTTATGTTTCTCTACTTTGCTGATGTTCAATCTTCTAACTGTGACTCTCAATAATGACCAGTGAAGTTTCGAAGCTTATGTTTAGCTGGCTATGTATGAGTTAAGGCAATCCAGATACAGATTTATCTCTGATCAAGGGAAAGATACAATTTTTTTGTTGATGCGTAACTGTCTCTTCCTCTCACCAAATTCAGACTAGCACTGTAGATGGGCTGCCTTCCTTCCAATTTTTTCTGTTATTGGAGAATGAAGGTAGAGAACTGAAAAAAAAAAAAAAAAAGAGCTGATAGAAAGCCTTCAGGGAAAAAAAAAGAAAGAAAAAGGATACATTTTCTCTGCAAACCCACTGAGAATTTCTATAACAATATTTTATGAAAATATTTATCTGAACTGAAAAGCAATTTTTGTCTTGGTAAAATCTCTGAATGAAAATGTCAACAAAAAAACCCAAAAAACCAATGAGTAAAATGAAGCTTCATCAAGTATCTCTCTTCCTTATAATTAGTGACCTCAAAAAGAGAGTCATCCAGTGACTTGCCAAGGGCTGCTTCACGTCATCAACAGACTTTACTGTTACAGAATTCTTCTGCCTCAGAGAGACGGATATGATTTCTAGTACCCGGTTACATTATGAGAAGTACATCAATTGGAAACAAAATATATTTACACCCAAGCATAAGTCCTTTTAAACTTTTTCTATGTAAGGTCTATTTTAAAACTTTGAAAACAGGAATTTATAAGTAAATGTCCTGAGTAACTCCAATCATTTAGTTCCAAGTAGCAGGAAAAAGATCTTTTTTTCTTCCAACTGTTGCTGAGCAGTTAGTGAAAAAAAATCTTACAGAATTTCTCTACTGCTGCTATGAAATTGTGCAATTGTCTTCACTCTCACCAGAGCAGCACAGAATGAATTATCTGCTTCTCTTGTCATCTCAAGGGATGAAATGAAGTTTAAACAGTGAAAGACCTCTCTTCCTTGATAAAGAATACTTACAGAACACATTTGTCGTGATTCATATTTAATATCCTGTCTAGTTTCAGAAGGTACTGCAATTACAAGTGCATTAATGGCAATGATTTCTAATTCATGGTATGAACTTAACAGAGCATAGCAACTGTTAGAATTGATAGATGATTGTTAACTCTCGGAAGATAACATTCTTTTCGATGAGACAAGATTTTCAATATTAAAACTGAAGTTAGATGAATTTAAAACGACTTCCAAATATTACTGAAGAAACTAAACTTTTATGACTTTAATTCTGGGGCATATAATTGTGAAATTATACAAGGAAAAATCCAGGAGATAGGCATGATATGCAAAATTTTTCAGTTATGGGTTACCCATTGCAATAGTAAATTGATAAATGAAGTTTTGAAATATTTTAAATAATAGACATAGATCTCAATTCTTGAAATACACCAGACATTGTGTAACAACAAAAAAAAAAAGTACAAAAAAAAAGTGAAATACCTTAAATACATGGATGTTGAAATGGGTAAGACAGGGAAAAACTGACTCTGGCAATAAGCCTGTTGAGGGTCCTATGGAGGGAGATGCTAAACAGAATGGGCTTTTATGGAAGGATAGCAGAAAAGTGAGGATGAGAAGCAAAGATATATAAATGGAAGGACTATGGTAACATAAGAGACAGGTAGATATCTAAGTCCTATAACTTTTGTTTCCCCAAAACAAACTAGCACAATTGTCTTCTAAACAGAGGTTACAAAGGAAAAACAAACAAAATTCTACTAGAATTACCATAAGATGTGATAAACTCACAAAAATGCAACTATCAGATTGCTGTCTGTATATTGATCTGCCCACTCCTATACTAAAACTTGCAGAGAAACTCTGGGAACAGACAATACCCATCCTACAGCCTCAGATAAAGACACATAACTCTTCAAACTAGATGTAAACAAGGATAGTATCACTATTACTCTGTGTTAATGAAGAGCACCTGGTCCTGATGTACAAGACAGAAAGTGAATAGAGAAAGCAAAGGAGGTGAGGTAGACTGGAAGGACACACTTGGTTTCATATTCTGCTTCATTCCAAAGAGAGTAACGTATCACTCGCACTTCTTCTGAGGCCTGTGAAGGGGATGGATAGCAACATGAAAGCAAATGTTTTGTACTCTCCAGAACAGAACAATTAATTCAACAGAGAGTTTAAAAGGAATCCATATTGTAAGGATTCTATTGCAGGTCTCAGAAATAATGAATCAAGTCCCTGATTATAACAAAATATATTTAGAAGGGAAAGAGGTGTAAGGATAATACAAATGTTGTTAAGATTTATAGGTTTTAACCGTGAAACCTGACACAAACCGTGGTCCTCAAAGGAGACATCCAAATGTAAGTGTTCCCCTCCAGCAATCCTGCATAGTATATATATATCTGCTGAATTTATAAGAGCAGCAATATTAATGATTATATAACATGCCTCTTCAAGGTACTTTCTAAGTAATTCCTTGTCTGCACTGGAGAGGAATATATTGTTATAACAATGACACTCAGTTTCACATTCAAAGCTACACCAATTTTCTGGTGTTGGAAGAGTTTGTGGAGCAACCAACACTCTGACTAGAACATCTGAACTTACAATTGAACTTTTCATGTGCCTTCATTAACTGCGTGTATAAACAATTATAAATGATAATTATACAAGAATTTTAAAATAGGCATCTTCACAATATTTCATTAATATTTATGTTAGAATTTACAGAAAAACTTAATTTAGGTAACAATTAGTAATTTGCTTGTGAACTTCTGAATCTTACTGATACAGCATCCATTAAAATAGTTGTAGAAGAAAGGTTGCTGGGAAAATTATGAAAACATTTACTTCAAGGGTGTGGTGGTGCAGACCCCACTTCCCCCTATTCGCAGGATGTGCTGCAATGTCAGATTATCCATCACCACACAAGAACAAAGCTGGAATAACTTGGCACTCTCTGACCTTGCCTGTTGGTGCAGTGAGCTGAAACATTGAAACAGCATAGTACCTCTCTGTCCCAGGACAAGCACGGTGAGTTAGGATGATTAGGCAATCTCTAACTGCACCTGGAACTCCTGATGCAAAACCACAGTGAGTTGGAGTGATTAGGCACCTCCTGACCACCTCTGGAACACCTGTTGCCCAGGAAATGTACCTGAATTCCTCCTGCATGGGTTGCAGCCCGCAAGAGATGCCAAGACTATATGACAAGAATAGTGGCAACTAAACAATAACATTGACCAAAGTCAATGATCTTGCCACCCTATAGGTAGTAGTCCCAAAAGCAAGACCCAGGCTGTAACCATGCATTTCCCTCTGATTTGGGATACCTTTCAGAGCAGTTCTCATGAAGTTCTGATAAGTAACTTGGATACTTTGCTGTTAGACAAAGATTGAGTAAGTCATTACATTCAGGTTTTCGTGAAGGCTTTCCACAGATCAAAATAGTGAGCAATTCACTATTACTCGATTCTCTGTGATTTTCAAAAGATATTGGTTACCAAATTTAACACCTTAATCAAAGGATAACCTCTATACCTATGTGAGTATGTGTGTGTGCACGTATGTCTTTGAGTTAGGAATCACTTAATTTAGTTTTCTGATTTACTGTAATAGTGTTAAGATACCGATTTATTGCTCCTGTCAATTGTTATTAGACCCATACCTGTGTTAAGTCACTTTCACTGAAATCACAACACTACACTCCTTTAGTTGTTTACCGTTGACCAAGACTGACACTAGGAGTCGATTCAGCTGGACCTAAACTCCTCTCTGAGAAGGAGTTTAGAAAGCAAGGCAGTCTACTCTGAACCTCATGACTCAATGGAATGGGTTTCTACACTCCTTTAGTTGTCAACCATTGACCAAACCTGGGAGTAGGACTGTATCCAACTGCACCTAGACTCCTCTCTGAGAAGGAGTTTAGAAAGCAAGGGAGTCCTTTCTCAACCTCACGACTCAACGGGAGAACACTCCTTACTCCCTTTTCCCTAAACCTTGTATACATCACTCTAACCCAATCCCTGACTTGATTTCCCTATCTGACCACTGTATAATCACCTCTCCACCCCCCCACCTCCTCGTCATTCATTGTTATAGTTGCACCTAAGCACCACTCTGATTCAATCCCCTTTCACAATTCCTTCACATAGTAAATAAAAGAGTGATTCTTGCTATTGAATTCTGTAAAAGTCATGCTTTGTTCTCAAGCTTACATTAAAATCACTTTTCCCTCGTATCTTGATGGTGATTCTTTGAGTGATCGATAAACTTTAACTGCTGTCCCCTGTGACAAAGGGACATTTTGATATACAATTCCTTCCTCACTTCTATATCTTTGCTTTTTGCTTTTCTCTTTCTCCTCCATTTGCATTCACACACATCTCCTCCCCCTACTTAATTAGGCAACACAGAAAGTACAGCTTATGCTGCACCAAATAATTAGTAAAGAAAGCAGTAACTTGCCAGTCTTTTGGGATGTAAGAAGAAAGAAATCTTAACAAAAAATACACTAACATTACTACAATTTGTAAAAAGGAATACCAAAAAAAGCAAAAGGTAAACCAAACAAACCAGCCTGTAAAAAGAAATCACAGACGCCATCATTTACAGTTGTTTGAGCAAAGCTGCTGACTAGTAATGCTCAAAGTGAGACCAGAATGGGATCCTGACTGCTGTGAAAAAGGCAACTTCAGCGAAGGACTGTGCAGCATTTTTTTCCCAGTCAGTCCTGCTAGGCAAAAGAGAACATTGGCTGAGAATGGATTAAGAGTTCATGAAAGTGTATCATTTACATTCAGGAATGTTTCTGATCTCACACCTCTTCTGCCACATTACCTCTAGGTCTTTGGTTCACGAGAAGGACCCACAGCGACATTAAAACCTGTTGTCCCACAGAGGGTAAATTGCTACAGAAATAAAACAGAAATCCCCTCTTAGTTGCAAAAGCTGTTCCTGTCTATCCCTCATAGATAAATTAAATACAGATAAAGAAAAGCATAACAAAAAGAGTATTTTAGATCCCAGTATGATAATTTAAAAATCCATACTTACATTACCTCCCTAAAATGGCAGAATTTATAAAAGCTTTAACCTTTACACAATGGTCTTACTAAATGTACCATCTACTTAAAGCTGCTGTGCCAATAAGAATTAATATTGTATTTGCCTGCTCTGTTGATATACAGATGAAAGCTGGGTGTGATTTTGATAACAGATTAATATGGAGTTATCTTGAAAGGATATTCTCAATTTGGAGAATTGTCAGGATATCACGAGAAGCATATAGTTTTATTTAAATGAAGAAGATGATCTGAAAAGTAGCTCATACATATAAACAAACATCCTGTGGACAGTGACTCAGACTTTATGATTTAAAAACAGATACAGTAATGAAGAGAAATCACATTACCAACATTTCAAAATCAGTACCATGTCACTATTACTAACTTGGTGTACTAGCAACTAAGTACATTCTGTAGAAAAAATATCAACAATGCAGAGTTTTTAACAGCTAATGATTTTCAGGTTTAGCCTGAAATCAGTAAATAATAAGTGACATCCAGTAAGGAAAAGACCTCACTTTTAAAATACTGTGGCACTAACCCATGAAAAATCCAAAAGTAATTACATTATTAATAAACAAACACAAGTTTATTCTCATCCAGTGGATACTAGATCCATTTGTCTCCTTGATGAAGTGCGTTCAGCATGCAAAGTGTTCATGTGTTCAAAAGGAGACCGAACATACACATAGAAACTACTGTTATGCCTCTAAGAGTTACTAAACTGAGCTAAGAATAGTTGAACTTGGAGGATTGTATATGCTTGTACTGTTTCGACTCTTCTGCAGATGCCTGACTGTGTGTACTATTTCACATCTCCCATCAGCACCTCCTAGAAGTGCAAATATTTCCTCCTTCCACAAATCCTGCAGTTGAGATTGACTCTGGTAAAAATACCTCGTTGGGTGTGAACTATCTACCCTACCAGGCAGATACAGAATTTCACTGCAAAATAAGGCCATAACTTCAAGGCCAGAATTGGACACAAATTGGAAGAGTGAGGTCCACCTCATATTTGTGAGACAGGACTTCTGACAACAACGGCAGGGAAGACCTCAAGCACAGTCCTGCACAAGTGGTTCAACCAAGATTCCTGTATTTAAGGAAATCCCAGAGATCAGCAAACTTAGAAAGTGAGGATTGAACATTAACAGGGAAAACTACAATCCTGATCTTGGAGTGTCCCATCACAGCTGAAGGCAGGATGCAGGAAAAGAGACATCGTTGGTCTGCACTCGCTCAGAGGTCCCATTCCGTAAGAGAACACTACTACACCAAGCACGGAAGTGTGAAGATGCAAGATTGTAGGTACCTAAACAAGTATAGAACATTAGACAGAGTAATGAGCTTGGACTTCCTGAATCTAAGGACTTTGTTTCAAAACAGAATACTTGTTAACTAGGGGCAGTAGCAGCTTCTTCCCCTAATCTGTGTTCTCTGTAACTACTGCAGTTATTAACTCTAAGGTATTAGCAACTTCTTCTGTTATTTTCAGTGTTCTTTTACAAGCACCACCAACTACTATCCTTTTTTTCTGCTAATGGCAGAGGAAGACTTATTCCTCTTTTTTTTTTTCTGGATACTTCTGAAAATATACAGTCTTCTATGCAAAGAGAGTTCCTTCAAAGAAAATAAATTAATTTTAGAAAGCTCTATAACACCCACAGTTGTCCATGGACTGCAGCATCAGCAATGGAGACCTGTGTCTTTTATGAGGGACCTTACTGCAAGTTTTACTCAAAGAGGCTCTGAAGCAGTATTTAAGACTTCCATCTAGGCTCTAGAAACAAAAGCAAAAAATTCCTCGTAGATGTATATGTAATGTATAAAAATGGAACTAATATTGTGAAAGTCTCCATACTCCAGTGAAACTCTACTTTCACTACAGCACACAGTAGGTGCTCTTAACTCTAGTTATAATCACAGTACAACACACATACAATCTCTGATTGATAATGTATTATCCCACATCACAATACCACAGCATGCAAAAAATCTGCATCAGATGTGAAATGATCTGTCAGGAAGCTCTTTCTATTAAAAAATGTATTTTTTGGTGAGATTAGCTTTGCTTTTAAAAGTCATCCTTCTACATTTGTCTCTCTGCAAATATTAGATTTCATTACAGTATTTCTCTCGTCTTCATGAAAAAGACAGCTGAAAAGCAGAATCAGTTCAGATCTCACAAAGAATTTCCATAGAAAGTAGTTTTTATCAAAAAAAGAAACATTAGAAAGTTACCTAGAGGAAGTCACTGATCCTCTGAGCTCAGCATGGACTAATTTTGGTAGAGAAAATAATGTAACCGGTAGCAAAATAACATATGAAACCGATGCTTTTCATAGGAACAGAAGGCCTTTGCTTTCACTTTGGAGAGCTTGAATTAGATCTATACTGAAAAAAGAGAGTAAGAGAAACACGTAGCTACAAAGGTGTAAACACACAGCTATACTGAAATTACTACCCCAACAATAACCCTGCAGCAGCAAGAAATGCTGCCATATGTTTGCAGACAATTATTATTTAAACATATGAAACAAAATTAAAATATTTAAATATGTATCAATCAAACAGACCAAGAGAAATTTGTTTACAAAGACAGGGTACTGAAGTACAAGGAACAATTAGAATTGTCGTCAATACATGTTTTTACAGATATCCAGCAGAATGTGAAAGGCACAGGACAGAGACATCATTCCAAACCCATAATGAATTTTCTTGTTGCTTATGCCCACAGTTAACTGAAAACTGCAAAACTACTGGGATTCTGTAAAAGCCTCCAGCAACATTTCTTGTCTCTTTCTGATGTGGAAGGTTTCTTTCACAATGAGATAATCAGGTCTCTAAGAACAAGATATCTATGCATCTAGCCATTAAATCCTAAATCTCTTAATCGTTTTGCATATCAGTTTCTTGTTGATGCAAATTAAAATAAAAAGAAATCCCATCTCCTTGCAAGTTCCATGCTTTGAGCTTCTCTAGCAACACACTGACATAGAAGGGGATCAGCAGAACATTCAATGAGTGCAGAAAAGTCTCACCCCTGTGTGGCTTCAAGGAGGCAAATGCAAGAAGGAGCATGCCCAGGTTTCCAGTAGTCCACAGGTAGCATGTGTCCTTTGGAGGAAAATTGTTAATTAGCAGAGATCCCTAGGTGACAGAAACCTGTGCCAGAAAATGGTGGAGGTGTGAGAAGGTTCCTCACAGGACGCTATTATGCTTTTTTTTCTGTCCACAGGCTGAGTCATGGCAAAGCAGAGTTTAGGCAATAAGATTTCACAAACAGATATGTATTTCTAGAAGTTCTTCAGGTCTAGTGATCAATGTCAGGAATTGAAGAAAATGAGTAAATTAGGACAAAAGTAGCTCTACATAATACTGAACAAAAAGTAGCCTGGAAGTTACAGTGTTTGTTTCTGTCTCAAAAGACTCCTTTTCAACCCTTGCATACCCGTTATACATCTGAGCTTAGGAAAGTCTCTCATTGCAGGTCAACTTTCTATACTAAAGGGAGCATATAGCTATCTTCGCTCATAAAATATTTGTCAGGTTTGCTGATGTAACAGGTTCCACAGAGCACATTGTGAACATTAAAATAAAATTAAAAGTAAACTAGAATTTCACAAGTAAGAGAAGCTTTACAGTGAAATGCTACTGTAAGCTAAGTAAACATCAGCACAAAAACAATAAAAACACTTGTTCCAGTGAACACAGTCAAGTTGTAATTATTTAGTACAGGACCGAATGTTAACTTTTTGTTTTTAATTAAAAGAATGTTTACCAGCTTTAGGCTAAATTGAACAGATTTTCACAAACTTGTCTGTAGCACAGAAGATATTTTGTACTCTACAGAATCACAGAATCACAGAATTGAAGGGGTTAGAAGGGCCTTCTGGAGATCGTCGAGTCCAACCCCTCTGATAAGGCAGGTTCACCTAGAGCACAGGAACACATCCAGGCAGGTTTTGAGTATCTCCAGAGAAGGAGACACCACAATCTCGCTGGGCACCCTATTCCAGTGCTCTGTCACCCTCATAGTAAAGAAGTTTCTCCTCAAGTTCAGACTGAAATTCCTGTTCTACAGTTTGTGCATGTTGCCACTTGTCCTGTCACTGTACACCACTGAAAAGAGTCTGGCCCCATCCTCTTGACACCGGCCCTTTAGATGTTTATAAGCATTGATAAGATCCCCTCTCAGTCTTCTCTTCTCCAGGCTAAACAGACCCAGGTCTCTCAGCCTTTCCTTATAAGACAGATGTTCCAGTCTCTTCAGCGTCTTTGTAGCCATCCACTGGACTCTCTCCAGTAGCTCCCTCTTTGCCTGGAACTGAGGAGCACAGAACTGGACACAGCACTCCAGATGTGGCCTCACCAGGGCACAGTAGAGGATCACCTCCCTCGACCTGCTGGCCACGCTCTTCTTAATGCACCATTGACCTTCCTGGCCACAAGAACACATTTCTTGCTAATGGTTAACCTGTGCTCGACCAGCACTACCTGGTCCTTTTCTGCAGAACTGCTCCCCAGTAGGTCAACCCTCAACCTATATTGGTGCATGGGGTTATTACTCCACAGGTGCAGGAAGCAACAATTGCCTGTGTTGAACTTCATCAGGTTTCTCTCCGATCAGCAATCTAGGCTGTCCAGGTCACACTGGTCTCCTAGCAGCATGGTCTCCTAGCAAGTCAGCTACTCCTCCCAGCTTTATATCATCAGCAAACTTGCCGAGGGTACACTCTGTCTCTTCATCCAGGTCCTTGATGAATATGTTGAACAGGTCTGGACCCAGCACTGACTCCTGGAGAACACCACTCGTCACAGGCCTCCAAATACACCTGTGCCAC
>VZSC01007415.1:7983-34280 GCA_013398225.1 Steatornis caripensis | reverse complement strand
CACCGGCCTCCAACTAGACTCTGTGCCACTGATCACAACCCTCTGAGCTCTGCCATTCAGCAAGTTTTCCATCCACCTCACTGTCCACTGATCAAGCCCACATTTCCTAAGCTTATCTGTAAGGATGTTCTGGGAGACAGTTTAAAAATCCTTCCTGAAATCAAGGCAGACAATATCCACTGCTCCCCTCATCTACCCAGCCAGTCATGCCTTCATAGAAGGCTGTAAGATTGGTCAAGCAGGATTTCCTCTTGGTGAATCCATGTTGACTACTCCTGATAGGCTGCTTCTCTTCCATGTGCTTTGAGATGACTTGCAGTATGAGCTGTTCTATGACCTTTCCAGGGATGGAGGTGAGACTGACTGGCCTGTAGGTTCCCTGGTCCTCCTTCTTGCCCTTTTTTGAAGACTGGAGTAACATTGGGTTTCTTTCAATCCTCAGGCACCTCTCCTGTTCTCCACGACTTTTCAAAGATGATGGAGAGTGGCCTGGCAATAATATCTGCCAGCTCCCTCATCACTCATGGGTGCATACCATCAAGGCCCATGGACTTGTGGGTGTGCAGTTTGCCTAAGTGGTCCAATCCTCCTTGACCATGGGGAAGTCTTAATTTCTTCAGGCTTTCTCTCTTATCTCCAGGGACTGGGAATCCTGAGAACCAGCCTTAGCAATGAAGACTGAAGCAAAGAAGGCATTCAGTAATTCCACCTTCTCTATCCTCCGTCACCAGGGTGCCCTCCTCATTCAGCAGCAAGCCCACATTTTCCCTAGTCTTCCTTTTGCTACCAATATACATGAAGAAGCCCTTCCTGTTCTCCCTGACCTCTCTCACCAGCTTCAATTCCAGGTGGGACTTAGCCTTCCTCTTTGTATCCCCGTATGCTCTAACAACATTTCTGTATTCCTTCCAAGTGGATAGACCTTTATTCAACATCCTGTACATTTCGTTCTTGTTGTACAGTCCCTAGTACAACACATGGAAGAGCTGTTTCACGTGTAACTGTTACACAAACTGGTGTTTGAAAGAAAACTCAGGCTCTGCATTCTGATACTTTAGATTAGTATACTCCCCAAAAGTCAAAAATACAAGGATGAATTAGCTCAAGCAATAGAGTTTTCCAAGACACTGGATAGCGAATGGAAAGGCACAGCTGTTTCTCCACGTCAAAGCTCACACTTTGTAAGTAAAGTATTTTCTCTTAAGGAAGACAACTGTCTTTTACAGACAATAGGATCCTGAAGACCTGTGTAAATTATTCTCTAAGAATAGGGGTTTGACAGGTTAGTGCCTCTCAGGCTCCATCTATCCCAGTAAACTAAAAAGGCAAGTCATGGTCTTGAATGCTGGCACATGCTTCTCTCTGCTGTTTGACTGCCTGCATGCTCCTCAGCATGTTTTGTCCCACACCAGCTATCACGCTACCAGAATAGGTTCAGACATGGGTTGGAGGATAACAAATTCACTGTAACCAGCCTGGTCAAGGCCACCCTGCTCTGAGATGGAAGAATATCTAGCCACACATATGTGAATCACCATTTTACACACCTGTGGGGATAGGGAATAAGTCCTGGCCTCTTTTGTGGCACATGAACGTAGTCTAACAGAAAGAGACTTAGTTTTTAGATCCCTTGTTAAGGATAAGCATAAATATTTGTTGTTGTGTAAAAACACATTTTTAAATCTGTGCAAAACTTTAAGGTAAGAAGCTGATTGATTCCACAGTTAAACAACCACATGATTAAGTATTACTGAACATGAATTTTTGAGAATGTAATTCTAGATTCAGGTCTTGTAACTTCTATGTGTAATTTTGCTTCAGTAAACTTTCTAGATTTCTTTTTTCTGTATAATAACCAACTTCAACTTTTTTTTACCTCTCACTGTCTGAAATCCCATTAATTATACTTCTCAGGGATTTATGTATCAGTTATTAGACATTTCCCCATCAATATAGCAGATGTTAAGAATGAGCCATTGCAACACTTGCCTAAAAGCATCAATCATATGGCAGCATGGGAAAACTAGGCACAGTTACATAGCAGTTAAAGTTATTTAAGATGTAGTGATAAGAGGCTTGTACAACCTCCTCAGTCCTGTATGCTGTTATGGAATGTGTGTTTATGGGGCCTGGTTCTGTTAAATATAAGCATATTTTTACATATGTTACTGTAATGAAATTGGCACAGATAAATTTCTGGATTTGAAAAGTTTATTATACAGACATATCTAGGTGATTCTGCTAAAGCACTCCTTGTAAAACATGAATTTGAGATTTGATACCAAAACCCAGCCTTCAAGTTTCTTATGTGAAAAGCCATATAATATCAATTCTTTGTTCAATCAGACATGACTTTTCAGCATGGTAGTCTGCTATCTTTAATTTCTGCCAAAACCAAACATGCATACCTTCTTAAATCCTTGATGATTTTTTCTTGTCTAGAGCTACACATGCCTCCTGCAGCTCTCTGTTCTGTTACATAAACAATTCATGGAAACGGCATGAGCTGCTTGCATGTGTGATTTTTTTTAATGTACAAAATACATCTTAATTGTGTGGTTGGCTTAATGGTACTAATACACTTAAATGACACCAATGGAATTTAATTATTTAGTACTGGTATTGCATATATGAGCACTATGATGCAATGATATAAAATTAAGGAGGCTTGGAATTTTTTGGTATTGCTTTTAATAACAGCTATTAATTACTGTATATGGAAGGTACACTCTATGGATCTAATTCTTTTGATGCAAGCTTCTTTTGGTTTCTTTCATTTCAGTCCCACACAGTAAGTTCATTACATTTATTTTCCCAATATATTGGGCACATTCCAAAATGCTTTATTTTGTAATGTTGTAGCATATGCATGCATAGTTGACTGTTAGTAAACTGATATCACAAATATATATATTTTATATAGATAGCAGGGCTGGTAATAAACTCAGATTGATATAAAGCAATGTAAAACCCCAGAGGTTTCAGATACAGCAGAGTATTTAGACCTGAATTTATATTTTTTCTGAACATAGGTGCATATATTAAAAATTACAAACCTGATAGTTCTCTGATAATGAAGCACAGAAAAAAAAATGTTGACTTGAATGACACCTTGACTAGAAGACTCTTTAGTTTCTTCAAGATGTGCTTCTATATATAACAAAGCTTTTCTGAACTGGTAAGAGCTCAGCAGTTCCGTGAGTAAGCTGATGTGGTTGAGGTCTACAGAACTTGTGATAGTATGAGCAACTTTTGTACAGTGACTATTGTAAGTGTGTGTAAACATACATATATACAAAGAGGATTTGCTCTATTCTAATTATTAAATAAATTACTAGTTAGAAGATTCAGCAAAACGGTGGAAATAATGGTTTCTGTGTTTTTGCTTCTATTTGAATATATTCTGCAGTTGCCTTGAAAATGCATATAGAAGAGCTATCAGTTCTTCTACTGTAGCTACTGCAGAAGGCCCAGCAAAATAAAGAATTCGCAAAGAAATGAAAAAGTAATAAGAAATTTAGGGATTAGAATAGTTAACATGAATGTGTAAGAAAAAGCACAGACTTTATAGGCAAATTCTACTGGTTAAAACAAAGAAGCTGTCCCATGAATTGGCACTAGATTTAGGCTTCTTCCCAGCTTTGTAAGGTCTGTAACTACTAAAGCTACAAAACTGTGCTCCTTTTTATGTTTTATTTGTATGACCCAATGATTCTTGAATTATGTTCCACAAAGTGGAACCATCCTAATAGACTCAGTAGCTTACACAATGGTTAGAGCACTTAAGTGGAAAATTGAAATATGGTTTTTAATCTACTCACGTACAAAAAGGAACTGGACCTCTATCTCTCTCTTCCTGAGTTATTTTTCTTTAACATGCAGGCAGTTGTTGAAAAAGCAGGTATATGCACAACTGGTTTAAAAAAACAAGCAAACAAACAAACCTGAGCTTTGCTCAATTATTTGGAAGAATGAATATGGATACTTCACCTTACCTGGGAACTCTGGACTGCAAAAAGACCTCTCTGTATCTCCTGAGTGAGGCATTCAAAGGGAAGAGTTAAGCTTTGTATCTTCCCCCAACATACAGTGAGGCCTCAATCTAAGCATACTTTTTTTCAGTGTTTTGAAAGATTTGGCCAGTAATCAGTATATTTACTGTTCTGCTTTTGAGCCACGTTCACTATTAATGGATATTTGATATGATAGAACTGTATTTTAACTTACAGTCCATACTAGAGTGAGAAAAGTGGAGTTATATCTGCTGTGCATCAAAAGGACTTCTCACTATACACATTTATCAGATATAGTGATTAAGATGGAATGATAAAATCCCCTAAACAATGACAAAATGTAATGACATAGATGCTGAGTGAGGTGGTTGCATCTGGGAAGAAAGCGATAGCTATATGAAGAAAATGGTATTACAATATACACATCACAGTGCTTGTGTCTGTGAACAATTTTTTGACACTATCATCAGAGTATGTGGTATAGAAAAATAGACTCTTTTACAAGATCATAAAATTAAAAGCTCTTTATGCTGATGATTTATTATTATGTTATCTCAGCTTGCATGAAAATACAGAACAAAATATGATTGTTTTTAATCCAATATACAGAAACCAGAGCTGAAGGTAAAACATTTAAGGTTTTTGAAAATGTAAGTACATTTTTATGTGGAGACACACATTCTTAAAAGTGAATTAATTGAAACACACATAACTACCCCAAATGATAAAAACCTGTCCTGCTTTAAGCTAGGAGAGATTTTTCTTTTTTTTTTTTTTAATTTTAATTTTCAGTTAAATCTCTCTGAGAAACTGCAGTCTTTGAAATTGACAGCACATTTTTCCAGACAGTGTCTGCTTCTATGAGTGGTAATGCTCAATATTTATAGTTATTTCTGGAGTAGCAGTACAAATGGTATGCAGAAAGTCTCTTGCTTATACTTATTCCTACAGAAACCAAGGTCACTGCTTGGTTCTGTTAAGCTTCTTATGAGCTGGAAATGAAAGAGTGAAAAAGGGGTCACATCTGCAACCTTCCAGTGGGGAGGGGCGGGTTGGACAGATGACCCAAAACTGACCAAAGAGAGTACTCCATCCCATATGCGTCATACTCAGTATAAAGCTGGGGGATCACAATGGTCAAGCTCTCTTCTTCTATGGCTGGCGTCTGAGGAGAACTTTGTCCAGTTCCTCTGCCTTGAATCCCCATCCGTGCATTCCTGAATCCAGTTCCCATCTGCTGCTGAGTCCAGCCTGTGGCTTTCCCAGAACCTGCTCTGTAGCATCTGGGGTGATGTGAACATCATCTGGGGGTGCTCAATACTTGTTTTGTGTATATTTATATATATTTGATTATTTTTTCTATTATTATTGTTATTCCTTTTTATTATTGCTACATTAAATCTGTTTTAATTTTTCCAATCCATAAGCCTCTTTGCTTTTTCTCTTTCCCTTCCGCTTCTGGAGAGGGAAAGGGTTAACAGACCGCATCTGTCATCTGTTTAATAGTCAGCCCAGCCTTATATCTTAACAAAACCAAAAACCCTCAGATACAAAAAGTTTCAGTTTTGCATGAAAATAGAAAATTCATTTTTTCACAAAACTTACATTGGTAGTTTTTTGTATCCGAGACAGTGTTTGAGACAAATTGTAGAAACTTAAAATATAACATTTACATAACAGAGTCCAAAAGTATATAAATTGTATAAAATAAGATGCATAGTGTGTCATGATAATTGTATTCCTCTGAAGGAATGCCAAGGCTGTCTTACATGACAAAAAGAGTAATTTGCATTATGTCTTAAAATGGCAACATTTTCCTAGTTAGAGTCCAAACAAAGTTTATTTTGTTGATGGTTCATATTTCACATGAACCCTATATGTTCATTGGAGTCCTTTTAGATGACATTTAACAGGAAGTTAAGAATTGCAATGATGAGACTGGGTTTTTTTCATGCAAAAGCTGTAGACTTCAGTGCTCCATTTCCCTGGCTGAAAACCATTTAGCTTTTGATGATAACCCACAAAGGATAAACCATTTTAATGATAAAAAAAGTAGGATTTAATTTTGTATTATTTGGTTGAAAGAATTTTCTAACTAAAGTGGTAAACCTCACAAGCTTTTTCCCTGTGAAATTTCACCTTTTACCATTTTTGTTAAGTTATGAAACTGTTTTTTTAATGGCAATATAACATAATGCCCAAAGTTGATCTAGAGTTTTAGAAACTTTTTGCAAGTCCCAGGTGCAGCTCCTAGCGTGTGGTTAAAAAAAGGGATACTGTAGTACACGTAGCTTTGGGAAAGGATATTCATGGATATTTTTGTTGATCTAAATCCCATCGAACACCTTCTGCTGGTTTCTCTGAGGGACAGTTAGACTGAGAGATTAAACAACGGTGAACATCTTCTGTTATTATTATTAGTACAGAAATTCTACTTATTATTCTACACATAGTTTCACGTGAAACTCTTGTCCACTCAGTATCCATAGATTTAGGGGAAGATGACAGATTTTGTAGTGCTAAGATAAGACATACTTTAGCCTAAAGGATATTAAGTTGTGCCTGTTCAGCACAGTAAATGAATGGCTTGTTGAAAATGTCATGCAGAATTTGAGAAGCCAGCTCTCAGAAAATTGGAACAGGATCATAGAAACTGAACCAGGCATACAAAATATCTATGGTTATTGTTCATGGACTTCTTGATTTCTTCCATGTCTCTTATTTCTAATAATTTTTCTAAACAATTATTAATGAACAAGCTTGATGTCTAGATTTTTTGGGGGGGAGCATTCCTCTGCAAGAAAAACATAAAGTTCTCCTGTAAGTTTTACTTCATAAGCTTAGGAAAAACTAAACTATTTAATTACATTTGCTGACAGATTGTTCATGTTCCTTAAAACAATGAAGTATCATGCTAACAATGTGTCATTTGGAAGAATCAAACTGAGAACTTTTGTTAATAACCTGGATGTGACCAGAGGCAATCTCATATTACAGATAACTTGACAAACTTTTGTTTCTGTTTCTGATCAAAAACATAATCCTAAAATTTATAGAGAAAATGCTTGCAGGAAAAGCATTAAAATCTTCCATGTAACTACAGGATAATTTTAAATGCACACTTTTGGAGTGGCAGATAAACAGCTATGAGCATTTCAAATGGAAGTAGATGGCTTTCTGTGGGCAACTGCATTGAGTACCAAACGCTTTTCATTTGTGCTAAGTTTTTTCCGCTAATTTACTACCATGATAAGTGAAAGGAATTTTAAAAAGGTGTATTAAGTTTGCACTGGAAGGAGAAATGCATAAGAGAAGGATGAATATGTTCATGTTTTGGTTACAAAGCTCAAAAATAAAAGTGTAGTACAATGAAGCAGATAGATAGACTGGGAACCTTGTTCAGAAGTTTCTGTGACAAGAAGTCACACAAAATGGACAGAAAGCTAATGGAAGTTACAGGGAAAATGGAACAGGCAAGCAGTAAGAAATAAGCCCTAATAGGTGTAAAATGTTGAAATGTGTACTGTATTAAGGACATGACTTCCTGTTTTCTAAAATCTGTTTTCTCAGGTTTAGTAATGATAAACAACATGAAGGAAAAATTAGAAGGATCTAAAATCAGTGCAGAGAGAAGAATTTACTGAAGGCGTGAGGAAAAAGATGAAGCAAACATGAAGTTTCAGTTGTTTCTGCTGCACAGTGCAGAAAAAACACAAAAGATCTATGGATTTGCTATGAAAAAGACTTCCTGAAGGGAGGGAAGAGAAAATAAAAAAGTGCAGGTAAATTGCAGAACATAAGAGATTTCCTTGTATGACGAACAGTTCTAAAAACTACTTTTGTGGTTGCTGAGCAGGACTGAAAATGGAAATGAAGAACTGTCTGATGTGCACTTAGCTGAAGGAAAGAAAAAAAATCTTTTATTTTCTTCATGCTGAAAATACTCAAACTCATCATCTGGTAAAATTAAAGCAAGGTATATGTAGTCTGGACTTTAAAAAAATAAATTGGAGAAAAAACCCGAATCAAACCAAACTGTAAAACACGTTGCTCCTCACAATTAATTCTTGAAAGATCCTCTTTGGTGAGCAAATCCCATGAAATAAGAGCTCATGCTTTGGAAGAATTGTGCATATGTTATTATGGGGCACTTTATGTTTCCCATTATCAAATTTCTCTTTCTCTGGGGAATGACAAGACTCTTTACTTACCAATTCTTACACTTCAGTACATTATTTATTTCACCTAAAGTTAGTGATGCCTTAGAGTTTTCTGGGCAATAAATCATGCACTGTCACAGAGAACGACTGCTTAGCCAGAAAAAGAACTAGAAGCATATACTGATGATTATTGCATATTAAACATATGAACCCTTGTATATTCAATTGTTGACTCCCTACAAGCAGGGTGGGAAACTTTCCAAAGAAGGGTATTTTATGAATCGCAGTGACATCTTAAATAATCTGCAGAAAGAAAAATGCAAAAAAAAAATTCTGTTGAAGACATTTTGTTTGGGTTTTTTTTTGCTTAAAAGTAAAAAAAAAAATCTTTTTTTCTTCTTTATGAAATAAATATTTTCCAGTTCCTGTTCCAGAAAGAATAATCCTCTCTCTAATCTTTCTTCTTCAGAAATCTCAAGGACTTTTCAGACATCTGAGAAACCAAATTTATACCTAATTAGGCTATTAAACAACCACATCAATCTTACTGCTACTATAAAAAATGGTCAATCTGCTACAGGTATCAGATACGGCAGTGATACTACACCTGCATCTTAAACAAAACAAAATAAAACCCACAAGTATTTAATTCAACCTCCAAATACTATGCTTGATATGTTGTGGGCTTCATACAAAGCATTTTCATTACTACTGTCTTTTTGGTTTCTGAGCATTGAAAAGATGATTGATACATTGTGATGAAAAATGACAAAGATCTATGCAAAGTCATCTACACTATAACAAGGTTATTTACAGAAATACAATAGTAAAGGATTGAATTTGACATCTTTAAATTTATTGTTACTTGGATTATTTTTAAAACAAAATATGTAACGTTAAAAATATAACACGTGATTTCTGAATACTTATGTTGGTGATATGATCTTCTAGTCATCCTTGCATTCATTTCTCAAAGAAAAACACAATAATACAATGATATGCAAGTTTATATAGGAGGAGCATTTAGAATTTCTTCAAAATTAACCCGTATACAGTTTTTTCCTATACGTAAATGGGAGAGGAGAGACAGTGGAACAGTGTCCATGCAAGTATCAATCACAATATTCAAGACAGTGGTGTTAACTCCCCACTCTTCTTCTTACTTGGCACTGAAAAAAATTTTCTTTCCCTGCACATATCTTCAGTGAGAAAGTTCCTGTTTGTCAGCTAAATAAGGAAGAGTACTGGCAGTGAATGTGATCCCAGTAGCGATGCACACTGTCACGGTCCCTACTGAGAAAGCAGACTCAGCGTAATATTTTGAATCACTTCAATGTACTGATTCAGCATTTATGAGATACGTAATTTAAAAGAATAAATTTAGCATAACATTAAGTTTGAGTCTAAAATAAGGGACATCCTTCACAATGAGAGACATTTGACAGGTAGATTTTAAATAGACTTATGTACATGCCCACAATCCTTGGTATAAAAATAAATAAATAAATAATGCTCACACACCATGTCTTCACGTAAGTATCAGTATTTTGAAGAAAATTGCTCTGTGAAGCAAGCAGCTTCTATAGAGTGTCTTCTTGATAGTTAAAATTATTTTCTGTGCAAATTAGGGACATGATATGAAGCACAGAGGAGAACAGGACCCAAACATTATTTTGTCCGAATTACTTGCCTAAATGAAATAAAGGCTTTTGTTAGACTAGATATTATGTGTTATTACACAGATATTAGGGTGAGACCTTGCCCAAGCTGTGGTTTTTTTCAGTATCTCCACAGAAGTCCGCAGAAGATTTTGAAGGAGTGAGACTTTTTGCCCACTACACAGCATATGCAATCAGTATCAATTCCAAAAGCTTACTCCGGCTGAAGAGCAGAAGAGTTTTCTCTTTTGAACATTCTGCCTGCCTTGCTACAGACTAAAGACCATCACAACAAGGAAATGTGCACTGGAAGACAAAGATTCACTAGCTGTTATCAATTTAAAAAAAAAAAAAACACAAAGAAAACAAAGCCCTAAAAGCCAAAGTGAAAGTTTATACACTCCTACTTCAGCTCTTTTTCATTATATGTTGGAGGAAAAAAAGTCCTGTTATGAATGTATATTGTTTGTAACTGAGAGTCCAAAAAACAAGCTTGGAAAGAAGATTCATCTTTATTTTCCCATGACTTAAGATTTTCCTATTTACAGAAAACGATGGACTTTGAAGATATTTTGGGTGTAAGAATTATGGATTAAAGAATCTAAGTCTGTGCTGTTAGTCTAAGTCTAGTCTGCCTCCAAATACTCAGCTATGTTATAATTCATTAGTTATACTTGTCTTTTTAGAAGATTAGTATAACTGGTAAGTCAACGAACACAGCTGGTTGGGATGCAAATGATTTTTCTTTTACAAAACATTGAAATCAAACAGTTTTTCACCCAAATCCAACATTCTGCTTTTAGAGATCCCCTTTTTATTTTTGCCATGATACCCACAGCAGCAGTTTTAGTAGTTCATTACAAAGGACATGATTTAGGCAAGTACTCTGCAGGTCACAAGGAAATGACACATCCAACCTATCTCATATGAGATAATATGTAGACATTTCTAATCTACATATTCACAAGCATCTTGCATTTCACTGTGATATTCTTCAAAGAAAAACATTCAGATGATAGCCAAAGTTTCCATTCCAAGATATTTCAACACTGCTTCATTTCCCTAAGGCAATCACAATATTTTTTAAAAGGACCAGTAGATGAACACACAGGACAACTTAATGTTTAATATCCAGCTTATCTTTTACTGAAAACCTTATATTTACAAACCTTTGTACCTCATACTTGCAACAAGGAAGGATTCATTCATGATGTGAAGGTCAAAGTCATCCTTGGCTTTGGTAACCTTGAGTTCTGGATCCTGTGAGATCAAAGCAGGGAAAACAGCAAGATCATAACCCTGGACTTAAGAATAAATTTCCTCTTCAGGGATCTTCTTGACAAAGACCCACAGGAAAAGGCCCTGGAAGAGAGAAGATCCTAAGAAAGCCCATTGGTATTCAATGATCACCTCCTCCAAACTCAAGAGCTGTTCATACTAAAGAGCAGGAAGTCAGGCAAAAAAGCCAAGAGGCCTGTGTGATGAACAAGGAGACCTTGGAAAAAATCAAAAATAGAAAGGAATTATACAGAAGGTGAAAGCAGGGACAAATAACCTGGGAGGAATACAGAGACACTGTCAGACTATGCTTTCTTAACCAGAGACCTCGTTAAGAAGGTCAGAGCCTACCTGGAACTGAATCTGGGAAAGGATGTCAAAGGAAACATGAAGGGCTTCTACAAGTACATAGATGATACAAGGAAGCCTCTAGGGGAAATGTGGTCCTGCCACTGAATGGGGAAGTTGACACAGGACATGGAAAAGGCTGAAGTACTGAACACTGCCTTTACCTCAATCTTTACTAGCAAGACCAGCCTTCAGGAAACCCAGGTGCCTGACACCAAGGGAAAAGGCTGGAAGACATACCTTTGGTGGAAAAGGATCAGATTACAGAATATTTGGGCAAACTGGATGTGCAGTTCATAGGCCCTGATGGGATGCACCCATGATTACTGGTGGAGCTGGTTAATGTCATTGCAAGGCCACTCTTGATAATCTTTGAATAATCATGGTTTTCAGAAGTGCCTGAGGACTGAAGGAAAGCAAATGTCACTCCTATTCTTAAAAAGGGCAAGAAGGAGGACCCAAGAAACTACAGGGTCATCGACATCACCACGATCTCCAGGAAGATGGTTGAACAACTAATCCTGGAAAACACTTCCGTGCACAAAAAGGACAAGACAGGCATCAGGAATAGTCAGCATGAATCCACCAAATGGAAGTCATGCCTGAACAACCTGATAAACTTCTGTGATAAAATGACTGGATTGGTAGTTGAAGGGAAAACAGCGGATATTGTCTACCTTGACATCAGTAAAGCTTTTGACACTGTCACACATAAAATTCTTCCAGACAAGCTGTTGATGTATGGGCTGGATGAGCAGACAGTAAGCTGCATTTAGAACTGGCACAGGGAGTGGTGATCAGTAGTATGAAGTCTAGTTGGAAGCCGGTGACTAGTGATGTGTCCCAGGGGTTATGTAATAATAATATGATACTGGGTTCAATCCTGTTCAACATCTTCTTTAATGATTTGAATGATGGGGCAGAGTGCACCTTCACAAAGTTTGATAATGATACAAAACTGGGAGGAGTAACTAATATGCTGGAGTGTTGTGCTGCCATCCAGAGTGACTTCAACAGGCGGGAGAAATGGAAGTAGGAAGTACATCTTATGTAGTTCAACAAGGGGAAGTGCAAAGACCTGTACCTGGGGGGGAACAATTCTGGGGGCCATCCAGCTGGAAAGCCACATGGCAGAAAAGGTCCTGGCGGTCCTGGTGGACACTCAAGTTGAACGTGAGTCAGCAATGTTCCCTTGCCACGAAGAAGACTAACAATATCCTGGACTGCTCCAGACAAAGCGTGTCCAGGGAGATGATCCTTCCCCTCTATTCAGCACTAGTGCAGCTGCACCTGGAGTACTGTGTCCAATTCTGGGCTCCCCAGTACAAAAGTGACATGGCCATACTGGAGAGAGTCCAGCAAAGGGCCATGAAGATGATGAAGGTATTAGAGCATGTCTCCTATGAGGAAAGGCTGAGAGAGCTGGACTGTTCAACCTAGAGAAGATTCACTTAGCTGATTTTTGTAAAACCTTAACGCACAAACAGTCCTGAATGTTAAAGCAGACTGCCAATGTACTTTAAAGTTTCTTTACCACTTTATACACACAGCTACAGGTACAGTCTGAAATTAATGCTAAGAGTTCCACTGCACTTTTTAATTTTTTTAGCTCTTGCTCTCCCTGGTGGATCTGTGTAACGTAACAACATTAATGCCTTCATAAATCTAGATTTTATTTTTAAGAAAGGTTAATTAGTACCTTTTCTTCATTTCCAGTAAAAGCTTATATTTGTGACAGAGATGTTTTTAAATTAAATTCTGTTACTATGAATTTTATTTCTTACTAAAAGAACTTAAATTTAAAACTTAACTATAATTTACAGTTTAACAGATACATATAGACTAAGTTATCTATATTTACTGAAAAAAATTGGTAAATTAGGCAATCCGAAAACAATTATTATGAAGTCAAATTATTATCTCTCCATAAATAAGTACTGAATAAATAAAAGACAAAATTAGAAGAGAATAAATTAGGTTTGTAACTGTTTTTTCTCTTAGCGACTAACTTTATTATCTTTAGCTCTTTGAAACCTATGAGGCTTTCTCCAGTGCTCTGGGAAGAGAGAAAATTCTTTTCCAAGGCTTGTCATCCAAGTAGAAATGGTGTATGTATAGACTGCCTTTGAATTTGTGTTTTTCCTTACCTAGAAAACAGCTGACTCAAGGTCTCAGGTGTCTTTTTTAATACTAGCTGGTACACACGAACAACAGATTTTAAATTAGGAGAGCCCCTAGTAGAGTATCTTTTATCATTGTAGCATTTATGTTGCATTAATTCATTTGTGTGTTTCATAGGACTCTTTCACCATGCCAAGCCCAGAACAGTTTTCTGTTTTCCAATATTGTTATAGTATTTTTTATCTGTTTTCCTAACAGTGGCAATGCTGAATTCCTATTTGCCATAATGAAAGACACTACTTTTTTAACAAAGAATAGGGCTATCACACCTTTACAAAAAGAAGCATGACGTTCCATTACTTACTAGTTTGCTTAGCTAAATCTGCCTAGATTATCACTGAAGACATGCATGTCTGGAAAGCAGGAATCCTGACAACAAATATTTGGGCTGGGCAGCAAGCTCTTCTGAATGAATGTGTAGGCTTAGATGAAAAAGCAAGCTCTCTGAAAAAATATAATACAAATTTGTATGGCTTGAGACTAGGGGGGAAGCATCACAGAAGATACAATCTGGTAAGACTATTTTTATACCATTTCGTTTCCGGGGTGGCATGCCTAGTAGAGGTTACTAGTTTACAACTGAATCCATCAAAGATAATTCCATAGTTGTATTTCACTGTTTAACAGGACACTAAATAATTTTGTGAGCTTCTGAGACCATTTCTATAATTACATTCTGACTTCTGAGGAGAAATTTTTGGCAAGGTCTCCAACAGAGGAGTATATCCCATCAATAAATATCTAGAGTTTCTTCCAACTTTTCCATATTTCAGAACTGAAGGGACTGAAAAGTTCAAATCGTATAACCTTCTTGGATTCTTTTCAGTACCTTTTGTTTCATTTCATTGGTGAAGTTCAATACAGGTGCAGGTTCATTTTCTAGGAAATGATTTATGCAGTTTTTCTGCTTCTGATAACTGTAGGTGAAAATAAAGTGAAACAGATGATGAACAAAACACAACAGAAAAAAAATCATTGTATTATGGTGAGGTCAATACTTTAAAATTGATTTCTAATTTTGTATTTATTTAAATGCAGATTGTTTTTGACAGACCTTTTAGGGAATCTTTCAGATCTTACCCCAAAAGGACCCTTAGGATTTTCTGACAGCTCTAACGGGGGCAGCATCCCCTCACTCACCCCTTTCTACTATGTGCCCATATTAAAGCCATCCCGTGTGAGGAATACTTACGTTGTTTCTAGTTAGTTTATGGCAGTGAAAAAGAAAAATCAAAGAAACAAAAAAACTTATTTTACATAACTGTTTTAAATTGTCAGACAAAAAAGGATCTTTAGCTGTTTGACAAATTAGACATCCAAAGGCCAAAAGTTTTTCTAGATATTTCCTGCCTACCTAGGTGAAACATCAGAGATGAAAAGAACGACTAAATTCCATGTTATCTATTCTCTTCCCCAGTCTGCATTTTTTTAAGGTGGCCTTCGTATGGGGCAAAACAGACATAACAATACAAGTTGAACATCCTTTCATCAATGGGTGGACATCTGTTCTGAAACAATTCCTCAGCAATTCTCCCAGTTTTCAACTAATTTAGTCTCCTGTTCCTTAACAGACACAGTATAAGAAAATAATCCCATTGTGTAATTGTTTCGTTTGTTCTTTTCCTACAAAGTAGAAGATAATTTGTGCTGTAGAACTCCTGTCTTCTAGCATCCTTCCTTAGTATGCAGGACAGACTCTTCAGAGAATCATCCAATCATCCAAAGTTTTACGACCAACAATATGGGACAAACTCATCTATCACCTGGTTTTGTTACACATTCTGGAGACACTTTTACAGGAATGTCTTAGAAGGAATATGTAATCAACACAGAATTAAATTCAGCCTGTGAAAGATCTAAAGAAACATTGACTAGAAAGTGGAAACTACAATGGAGACCTTTGTTCACTAGGATAGAATTCTTTCACATATAGTTCTCCCCATTAAGAAATTGCATAAGACTCTTTTGGGGTTTTAAATGTAATTTAGGTAAACTATATAGAAGATATTGGAAAATACTTTTTTCACCATGACTGGGAATGAGAAAGATTACATTTTGAGTTGATTTTTCAATCATAAAATTGAAAATACATTGTTTCTGCTGCTCCTTTCTCTGTTAACAATAAACTAGATCACGTACACCAACTGTTCTGAGGAAAGGTAACATATTTCCAAAATAAAGTCCAAATAGTTTGCAATGACAGCTTAGTTGCTTCTTGTAATTTCTCCACATCACCTTAACTCTTCTGATTTCATCTTTTCAGGGATTAAATATTTCTTATGTCCTGCTTATCAACTTTTCTTTTTTCTGTTTTCTGATTTCCTCATATATTTGAATTTCTCACTCCTTTCTCATGGTGAGTATTGCTTTAATAAGGATTTCAAAATGTCTATTGCTTATATCTTGTACTGAAGAAATAAAATGTTGCCCTTACCTATACTGACTCCTTAAAAGCGGAGGAAAGAGACACGAAAGAAGGTAGAATCTTCCTTTAGCTTCTGAATATAACACACACACATATATAAATACATATATACATATATATAAATAAATTGGATCTATTGCATTGATGTTAATAACTCAGTTCCCTTCAGAGAAAATATATTTCTATGTTTTAAATACATTTAAATATTTCTCACTCCTTTCTCATGGTGAGTATTGCTTTAATAAGGATTTCAAAATGTCTATTGCTTATATCTTGTACTGAAGAAATAAAATGTTGCCCTTACCTATACTGACTCCTTAAAAGCGGAGGAAAGAGACACGAAAGAAGGTAGAATCTTCCTTTAGCTTCTGAATATAACACACACACATATATAAATACATATATACATATATATAAATAAATTGGATCTATTGCATTGATGTTAATAACTCAGTTCCCTTCAGAGAAAATATGTTTCTATGTTTTAAATACACTTTCTATGTTTTAAGTTAATTTTTAAAATTTTCATACATACTACATTTTAAATGCAATCTAGTAGCAATTTATAATTTCTTGTAAAAAAAAGCATCTCATCATTGTGTTGTGCAACACATTAATACTTTGGAGGAACTTCTTAAGAAAATTCTTAGAATAATTAAATTGTCAACAGCTAATAGCATCAAAATCAGTTTTTGCTGTTCATCATAATTGCCTCAGCAGGAAAAAAAGTATCAATATTACTTTCTGAAGTTCAATGCAGTTTCCATTCAGTGCACTCTCACTTTGATTTTTTAATACATTACTTTGAAGCCCATAAGCTGAGACACTCATTACTTTTGACTACAAATGGTTGCAAAATTGATGGGAAAGCTGATTTAGACAGCACACTCAATAAAAAGCCCCTTTTAAGATGTTTTAGTGACAGAACCTTAGTGACAAAGAACCCATGTGTCTTTCCTGTATAATATAAAAGCAGAATTCTATTTTGCAGTTTTTACTGCCCAAGGAGATAGAAGTAGATTTGAAAATTAGTCACATCTCCAACATAAACATACTCACTTTNTTAGTGACAAAGAACCCATGTGTCTTTCCTGTATAATATAAAAGCAGAATTCTATTTTGCAGTTTTTACTGCCCAAGGAGATAGAAGTAGATTTGAAAATTAGTCACATCTCCAACATAAACATACTTACTTTAAAAACATTTCTACTGTACACAGAAGTATATCTCAGAATTATTTAAATACTTATTATAAAAGTGTTTGTGTATGTTGGAAATACAGCAAAATAAAAGCAAAAAGAAAAATTAGATCTAAGACATTAGGGGGATAAAGATGAAAAGGCACTGTCTATGTATAAGCCAGAAGTATACCAAAGAACAGAAGAAAATAAATAAATAAATAAAATTATATTATTCTATTTATCTATTTTTAATTAGCTAAAGTGATAGATGTTAATAGATAAAACAAATTCTGAAATTACTACAGGATCTGATTTGTAAAATTGATTTTACCTAGCTTATTTATAGACAAATTCTGTATGTGTAGAAATATTGAATGTATCTCCAAATTCTTTCTGTGAATAATCACACTTTTCTCCATTCATAAAATTGTTAAATTATTTNTGCTCTCCAGCAGGTCAGCCCCCTACCTGTACTGATGCATGGGGTTGTTCCTTCCCAGATGCAGGACCCTAAACTTGCCCTTGTTGAACTTCATCAGGTTCCTCTCTGCTCATCTCTCCAGCCTGTCCAGGTCACGCTGAACGGAGGCACAGCCTTCTGGTGAGTCAGCCACTCCCCCCAGCTGTATATGGTCAGCAAACTTGCTGAGGGTACACTGTCCCTTCCTGCAGGTCGTTGATGAGTATGTTGAACAGGACTGGACCCAGTACCAACCCCTGGGGAACACCAGTGGTCACCGGCCTCCAACTAGACTCTGTGCCACTGATCACAACCCTCTGAGCTCTGCCATTCAGCAAGTTTTCCATCCACCTCACTGTCCACTGATCAAGCCCGCACTTCCTAAGCTACCTATGAGGGTGTTGTGGAAGACAATCTCAAACACCTTCCTGAAATCAAGGTAGACAACATGCACTGCTCTCCCCTCATCTACCCAGGCAGTCATTCTGTCATAGAATAAGCCTAAGTCATAAACAGTATTTCAGAAAAGAAAGGACTTATTCCCTCAAGTATTTCCACTGTCATTACAACTTCAATATTGTGCATAAAGAAAAAAAATGGCATATTGAGTTCAGAGATTAAAAACATCATCTTGACTCATTCCATGCATTGGAAGTGTAGACTAAAAAATTTAATACCTGTATGAGTAAAATGAAATCGCAAAAGTATTCATGAAATTTCATCATTCAAAACATCCTCTTCAATATGAGGTATTTCATCCTTTTTCCTCACCTCTTGACAGATTCCTACAGAAGGCAGAATACTGATGTAGAGACATGCATTTATATGTTTCAGTAAAAAACTAAAGAACCTGCGTTTAGGAAAAGTTATGCATTGTCATGCACTGATTTTCACTTTATTAGAATCTATTAGGATAATTGCCTGTTAGTATATCTTCAGTTTCATGTCTTGCACTGAGGGAGAAGAGTTAAAATAGTTATTAGCAAATGTTTAAATTTTAGTTTACTTATTCTAAAATGATAAACAGTTGAAGAGACATTCAGATGCTTTCTTACAAGTTGTCCTGGCAGAAATTCTTTTTTCTGCTGAAGGAATAAGGACTCTGTGTCAGACAAGTTTGTACTGACAGGCTGAATAAGACTTTCCCCATCTCTTGCTGGTTTAGAGTGCTACATCCTACCCCTACCACTTATTTAAACACAAACTTACGGTTATAGTGTCATAATGCATGGTAGACAAACATATCCTGATAAAATGTTAATATATGCAGAACTTTATAGTTGTGACTAGCCCTAACCTTAGCACTTCACCTATATACAGATAAAAAGTTTCTGAACACTTAGCATTAGATCTTTGATTCTGAGGCTAAATTCTATTTTCAGTGAATGACTGGGTATATAAAGTTTCAACTTAATCTAATTCACAGATTCCTGTGTGGCACGCCCCAGGAAAGTCCCAGACTATACTTAGCAGCAGACAGGAACTGGATACAGGAATGCACAGATCAGGATCAAAGGAAGAAGAATCAGGCAGAATCCTCCTCCAACACCTGAGCAAGGAGCTGGGCAGAGCAAGAGAACAATACCCTGCAACATCACCAGGATATCACTGACAGGCCCATGCTGGGCTTAAATAGGCTCCTGGGCCGCAGGTGTGGGTGGAAGCACCAGGTGAAGCTGCTTTGGGTCATTAAAGTCCATCAGTGCCCTCAGGTCACTGGCCATAAAAGGAGAGGGAGTGACCCTTGCGATCCTTCAGTGTTGTAGTGAGTATAATGTGTATGGGATAGAACACTGCATTTGGTCAAACCAGGACAATCTCTGGAAGTCTTTGCTTCAGTGTCAAAACCACTTTGCAACAATGTGGTAACACAAAATTGTGTTAACAGGGGAGGTAGCTTTACAGAGAATGACCTATAGAGATCTTCAATGGTAGTGAAAACAACGTTCAAATTAGCACTAAATTTAAAGCTATAGCAAATAGTAGTAACCATTCTACTAGATTCAAAAGCTTTCAGACTAATTATGTATGGGACAACAGAGAGTAAATGAAGTTTAGTGTAAAGAAATACAAATAATTAGTTTGAAAACAGGTTACTAACACTGGGCAATTTTTATTAAATGAAAAAGTGATTGAACACAGTGATCTGGAAGAGGATTTTTTGTTTCTGAAAAGAAAAAAAAAAGAAACTCAAACAAACATTCTGCAAGTGACAAAGTGCTGGAAATATACCATCTTTACAATTGCCATTTTATATTAAGAGGGCAATACTGATTCTAGCCAATTTTAAGAAGTAGACTTAGTGTCTTAATATCAATATGTCAAATTAAAAGTTAATATTAATGCCATTATTTTTATGATGCTATTGCAGTATCTCATTATCTCATAATCACTTAGTGGCTTTTCTTTACCACACCAGAGTCTTCTTACAGAGCTGTCTGAATTAGTTCATCCTCTCTACTCTATATATTGCACACAAAATTGTATACATATACATGTGTATATGCATACATATGTGTTTATATAGACATAGAGATACACATGTGATTTTTCTTTTTTTTTTAAATTACTGATTACTATGCACTACAGAAATAATTTTCTAGGAATGTTTTCTGTTGCAAAAAAATAATAGCAGGCCTCAGCATCAATGTCAGAGTCCACTACTCTCCAACCAGGTTCTTTTAGATATTTCATGCATGGAGAGTATAAGCTTAGTATAAAATTCATTTATTTTAAGGACAGTTGATGTTACACAGGATTTCTGATTTAGCGCAGTTATACAAAATATATTGTATAACACAATCAAGTGTATGTTACACTTAGTGAAACACAGCAATTGCAATACACAGTTCAATCACAACACCAATGGGATCCCCATTACAGGTCTCTATGACATGTCATAATGCTGGGCATCCCCAGTTGGTATGAAGCAATACATGGGTTGAAGCTGTTACCGAAAAGCGGTATAAAGAACTTATCAATACCAATGTGATGTAGATAAGCAGACACTTTGTTATTAGCAGCGCTGGGTGCGTAGGGGAATCGTTTTGCCAACAACGCACACCTAGTTCATATTACATGCTGGTTATATAGAGTACAATAATACATATTAATCAAGGGTTCATACATAAACATGTTAATTCCAGTAAATCATTTTAATATCCACGCCTCTATCCGGTTATCCACACTGAAGTCCTAAAATGAGTCTGGGGTGTAATAGGAGTTGGTGGTCCATGGGTCGGTGGTAGCGATCTCCACATGCCAGAATTACTTTTCACCTAGTTTCTTCATAACTTGGCAGATATAGGCAGGTTGTTACAGTTCATTTTCTCTGTTTTCCATTAATCTTACCTTTTGACATGCAAAAACAATATAGTATTGCTTCAAGTCGTATTGTTTCAAGTCATCCGAGACTTTGCAAATGCGATCATAGAAGCATAGCTGGTTACATGGTTACACAGTGTTCCATAGTTACTTATACAATTATTCCCTAAGTTCTTATAAAACTAACATTCGTATAAAATTCTATTTGATAATTTAGTTATGATAATTTTTATCACAAACCCCCAAAATCAACTTAAATCAATAACAAATCAATGACAATTAGTAACAAATCCAGCTAAAGCTCATTGCTCTCATCAAAATTCTTTTGCTAGTTGTGTAGTTTTTAAACTCTATGTTGGGCTGAGTCGTATATATACATTTCCCCCATACTGGTCTGGCTAACTCAGGAGACATTCATACTCTTCTAATGAACTCATGGAGAAACATTTACACCAGCAGTTAATACACTTGATTGTTGATATTTTCTTATCTAAAATGAAGACTACCCCCAGCCTGTTGTCACAGACATGTACTGATGCTGTTGAACATAGAATGGTGTCACTGATTTCAGCAACAACATATCTGCCTTTCTGAGATTAAAACTAACTAAAACTCATAAACTAATGTAAGCAATTAACGTAACATACAAGAGGTTTTCCAAGCAGAAGGCTAGTCTGACAACTTGAAAAATCTTCAAGAAGAAGGGACTGTTTTTCTCTAACTGAAAACAGAACGTGGTTTTAGTCTACCTTGATGTCTTTAGAATCCACAGGCACACATTGTCACAAAACTTCTCATTTCTACAGACAGCTCAGTTACTGAAAAATATGGCAATTGCAAATGAACAGATACATGTCCAAGCTATGCAGCATGCCAATCCAGAGTCCCATCGNCATTGTCACAAAACTTCTCATTTCTACAGACAGCTCAGTTACTGAAAAATATGGCAATTGCAAATGAACAGATACATGTCCAAGCTATGCAGCATGCCAATCCAGAGCCCCATCGGTCCAGCATTCTGTCTTCAGCAGTAACGAAAGACTACTGTGAAGCAGCATAGTAATAAGACCCACATGCAGTGATATTTTCCCAGACTGTTCTGCCAGCCTCCAGCAATCTGCAAGTTCCAGAGCCTGAAGACAAATTTTTATTTTTTAATAGTCATCAAGGGAATTATTTCCCTGATAAATTTTAACATCCACAATGTCTGTGACAAGGAGATCTACGCCTTAATTATACACAGTGAGAAGCCACCAAGAGGCTGTTGGACTGATTTGTGCTATTTCTTTAATTGTCAATAGCTAGGTCTATGCTAGGATGTACTACTTTTCTCAATCCAGACTTCTATCCTATTCTGCAGATTCTTAATTAATTAATTCAGTATTATTGTTCTTATCTGTCTTCCTTCCTGCAAAATAAACATTTTGATAATGACTAACTATGTTTGTGCAGATGGTATAACTGATACACTATAATGGATTTTCAGAAGAGCTGGTTTAACTTATTTAGCTCAAGAACAAGGAAATGATTCTCAAATCCAGATAAATTTTTTTTTTGGTCAAACTGCATGAGATGGAAACTTATTTTAAACTATTCAATGAAAAATGAAAATAGGATAAAAAATGCTTTTGACATCACAGCTCTTATTTTCTTTATAGCTCATGCTGTCAGCAACGTTCAAATAAGAATAAAAGATTCTCTTTGCCTTGTAATGGTGCTGTTTGTCATTTCTTTTTTCTGATGTTATTTTCAATATAACTTTCAAGTACACAAGTATCTAACACAAGGTTAATCATTGTATTGGGCTCAGGCAGCTTGTTTGATGTTACATTTTTTAGTAAGCTACCTATATGATTTAGAAGTTTATTTCCCACTCACATTAAATGAAAGAGTCCTGTGAAAGGAGACAACAAGAGATGGTTGTCATGCCCACAAAAAAAGAGTCATTATTCAGAATCCTACCTTTGACAGTTACAATTCTTTTCTTGGGTATATGAAGCATTTTTTCTTACAGGCAGTTACTATTTAATTGTTAATATAAAATAGAAATTCTCTAGAAAGAGAAATTAAGATCGATGTAGTCTGTAGCCCATAGCTGTAACCTGATGAGTTTGGCAGTATGTGAGTTATATGAACCGAGGTTATATTTCCTAATTTGATTACTGAGACAAAGTTTGAACCTGAGGCTATGGCTATGCTATGCTATTCCTGTATTTCATATTGCTGAATAAACAAATGCACGGCATAGTCCTTGGCTCCACACATAAGCGACATTGGTAGAATCAAGTCAAGGCTAGATAGAACACATCCCTTTTATAGCTGATTGGATGCATCCATAATACACAGATGTTAGTCCAAGTTTCATCTCAGCTCACGCAGTACTGACGCCCTGCCTCCTAACACTCTGCCCCTTGACCAACATCATCGTTGTGGACAGGCTGATGCCACCCTGCCTCCTCACACCCTGACCCTTTACCAATACCAGCAGCGCAGGCAGGATGCCACCCATAGATAATGATCCATGCAAGGTGTGATTCTCTCAAATCATACTGGTGGTGTCAAGGCGTGGTGCAACTCTTTATCTGCATTCAAAAGGCATTAGCATAATTGGCTGTTGCTGCCAGATAGCCCAGATACTAACTGCTCCTGACAATCTGCCTGAACCATAGCATCACTTATGATCCTGTATTTGCTATTGGTGATTGGGTGAGTTGTATAGGCATGTGGTTCCTCATCTTTCTTACTGTCTCAATAAAATGGCCAAGATGTCTGAAATGTTAAGATTTGTTTGTATGCATTGAGTAGTGCTTCTAAACAGAGATTATATGTTGCATGTCTTAGAGTATTACTTCAGAATACATGAGAGTATATGAAAGTGCAAAACATTTTGGCATTAATATTAGAGGACTGTGTAGAGCTGAAGGGGTGAGTCCTGTTGCAGCAATATCCTGTTGCCTTTTGGGAGCTGTAACTAAAGGAAACCATGCTTCAAGCTGTGTCCAGTCATTATCTTTGAAAGATTTAACTAAAATGTCCTAAAACAATTAACGTGTGGAAGATCTGGAGATATTCAAAACCTGCCTGGATGTGTTCCTGTGCAACCTGCTCTAGACACACCTGCTTTAGCAGGGGAGTTGGGCTAGATGATCTCCAAAGGTCCCTTCCAACCCTTACCATTCTATGATTCTGTGATTCTGTGATCTGCATCCAGTGACTGATGTCATTCACTGGCGCCCTTTCACCTGGTCAGATCCTGAGAGTATAGTTTGATGACACCACCAAGACCACCAAATGATTTAGTGTCACCAAATGGAGCAGTCTTGTTCTCCTTAAAGCCTCTTTCTTCATTACTCTTCTATGTCAGTGAAGTCTCTTTTTCTAGCCCTCCCTCATGCCTGCCATATCTGTTTCTAACCCAGCTTAATTTACATCCAGTCTGTACCTTAGGCCCAGCTTCTTTAGCTGTTTTCCTTAGCTTCCAAAGGAACATCAACACTTTTGATTCTTTTAAAATATTTTTTTCCTTTCCAGATTGGTATTTTGATTAAGGAGAGAGGTTGCACTGCAAAAAGGATTTCAAAACACTTTTTTTCCACCAGGCCAAGTTTTTCAAAGGTTCCTTTGAAAACAACAAGGAGTTGCCTGAGTTGTCCAGAAAAAATGAAAATTACTCTACCTATTGCTTGTTCCCTGGATTTTAAGAACAGAATATAACTGTGAAAAAGATAAATGACTTTACTTACATCCCAGCAGTTCATTTATTTCCTTTTTAATCTAAAAATTAACCTCCAAAGATATAGCACTATACTACAGCTTAGGAGAAAGTCACCTGTTGTAGGTGTGTGGGTGTCAACACAAGGAGAGCAGCAAAAATGATTTAAGTCATTAGGACCAAATAATGGAACTATGTGTATGAGTGAGAAATGAAAGGAATTTACTAGTAACTGAAAAAATTGAAAACAAACTAACAAATATTTATACATTTGTTGAGAATTTAAATAAATTCTCCTGTCTAGCTCAGAATATCAGTGAAACAATACATAGTTAATACTCACTGACTATAAAGAGCACTCTTCCTTCATTAATTTTAGCTTTAGAATTGAAAACAAAAATACAGGATAAAAAACTATATAGTAGATGATATAAAATGAAACAATTATATTTCTGTAAATTTTCATAATTTAAATGACAAATATTGCTATTTTATATCTGTAGTGATGTTTTCATAAAATATATTTAATTTTGAACTTTCTGCAATAGCTCCTTAAAAATAGTTTAATTTTTACTTCTCAGAAATTGTGTGTGAAAGGAGAACAAGGTATTAATATTTTTAGCAAAGTATTAAGGATTTGCATCAACAGAGATATAAGGATTATGAAGTATTCACTGTAAGTGAGTACTTATTAATCATTCCAAACACCATTAATATTTCTAACATGTAAGCCAAACTCTATTGGTGTTAGATACATGAATCTTCCCATTATCTTCTCTGAGACTAACATAAATGAGTAAGACAGTTAAGGTGTTCCTTTTTTCACAGTTAAGTCTGTATCAACATACAGATTAGTAGTGATAGGTAGATTGAATGGAAATCTCATTACTTTTACAAATTGCTTCATTTTATTTTCCTACAGTGTAAGATCAAATATAGTGTTTTCACAGTATAAAAAATAAAAATTTCTTTTTAAATTAACTTTAAGAAATTCTGGATTATTGGATGCTCTTTTCTCATTTTTTTTCTTCAAAAAAAAAAAGCAGCTCTATAATGAACTTTTCTAGATGAACTTGTAAATCCTTAATTTATTGTGCAATACCCTGAACAATTTGTAACACACAGAAAGAGAAGTATTGCCCTACAAAGCCAAGGGAAAAAAACTATAAAAGATAGATATATTGGTGAAATGACTAAAGATCACTCAACCTATCAAATTCCTTTTTAGCATTGCATGTCTTCTAGGATGCCTTCTACTTGTTGCAACCACTCCAATGCTTTTGACTCAACAACTGTGCTTCATAGACTATTCCACATGTTTACAAGTCTCTGCATGACCAAATGTTACTTGATACCTGCTCTTTGTTCTTTTTCCTTTTTTTACTTCCCACAAATCTGACCCATTGTTTTTTCCATCATGCAGCACAGAATACAGTAACTGTATTTGAAGTCTGAATAGATTTTTATTAAATCTATGCTTGAAATTGAAATGTTATCATACCACTTTGTCGCGGGGGACAGTGGTTAAGGTTTAACGGTCGCTCAAAGAATCACCAC
>VZSC01007414.1:0-30867 GCA_013398225.1 Steatornis caripensis | reverse complement strand
ATTCACTTTCTTATTTTAATTCCATATTCTACATTTTTATCCAGTAAAAATGAAAAACTAGAAGTCAAGCAAAAATAAATGTTGAAATAGTTCTAGTGATATATTCTCATTGACCAAAAACGTGATGCTTTTCTTAAACGCATGAGAGGCAAAAATAAAAATGTAGCATTACATTTCAGAGTGCAATGAAAAAGGAATCAGAACTACTGAATTTCCCAAAGCTGAGACTTGATAGCTCTACCAGCTCACTATACGTGCTGATATATTTATTTAATCACTCAAATATGAAAGTCTTTTTTTCTAATACCGACATTGGTTATGTCATTAAAAATTAATTTACAAATATTTTTGCTTTTATGAATACACACACTATTTTGCTGTGATTTTTTTGGATTATGTCATTATTATGCCTTTGTATTTGATGTTGAATGTTTACACTCACTGGTTTTGAAACCTCTTCAATCTGATTGTAGATACATCCTACCTCTTGTAAGAAGAACTAAAGAGCGCACAGATACTGCATGAGCATATGTGGCATTTGTTATTCCTTATCCTCAGGCTGAAAATATTGATTTCCTCAGTAAGGAAGAAGAAGCAGAACAATGCAAATTTTGCTAATTAGCTATACACTGCAAATTCAGGAGAAGAAATAAAAGTCAGAACAACCACGCACCGACACTTGCATGAGATCTTTCCTTTGCCTGTGACTATTCAGCAAGTATTTAGTTGACAAATGCATTTGGTGAGAGTCAGAATTCATGCATCACCAGTGTTTTGACTGACTTATGTGTAGTAAACCCATCTCCAGTTTATCCTTCCTTACACTACTGGCTCAGACAGAACCCTACAGTACAGTAATCTGCCTTCCTATATCCCAGTGAACAGAGCATTAGGTAGAGATCTGCTTTTGTTTATGATTGCTTTTTAATGTCTTTTCACTACAGCAGATAGACCTGACGTCATTAAGCCTGTTGTTATTATATTTTGAGAGGATTACTAAACACGTAATTGATATCAGTTTTCCTTCCGTTATAGATTTGGATAGTTTGGCAGTATTTATATAAGCATTTTTTTCAAAATATTCTGTGAGACGAGAACAAAACTGTCTTATTTCATTACCTTAGTCAATGCTGATGTGTGCTTTGTTTTGCTTTTGTTTTCCTTTTCTGGATGTGGAACATTGTTTCATGAAGCGCTAAACTTTATGCAGATAATGAAAAGCCAATAAAGTTGAATGCTGAGAAGAATCAATGCAGAAAGATGTCAAGGAAAGCCACTTCCAGCAGATAGGTTATTTCAAGGGCTCTTCTGGTCTCATTCCTTTTTCATATGCACTCTTTTCCTTTTTTTTGCCTTCAAATTCCCTTGAAATATGCAGAATCCTAAAAGCTGCTGAGTACAAGATAGCTTCCAGTCATTCCTACATCACCCTGGTGAGCACCTCAGACAGACATAGACGGACAGACAACAACTGCAAACATTTTGTGTGAATTCACGCTGTAGTTGCACAGTTCTTTCATTCCAACACGGGCAAGTAGTAACAGGCAAGGTTGGTCCTGACATCTCAGCACCTGCACCATGGTTCCCACACCTTGGGGAAAGGGGCATACCTGGTTCAGAGCATGGGCATGTGAAATAGGTTGGATGAGAGGGGAGGGAAGGAGTCTCTGATGCATCCACAGTATGTCTAAGGTGTTTTTTCCACTTCCACAGCAAAGCCCAGCCCTCCACACAGGGGTTTAACTTAGAATGCATAGCTGGCTGTGAAGGAGGAAGCATGGTGTACGGCAAATCTGATTGGAAAAACCTCTATGTTCTGCTAGATCTCTCCTTGGAGTCATTTGGAAAGGTATGCCTCTTTATATTAGACAAAAAGGAAATGGAGAAAGACAGCAAAAATCACCAAAACAAGTGCCAAACCCTCAAGGCAGGAGGGGTATTGCACAGAAGCAGCCCTGCCCACTGCAGGAACACCTTTCCACAGCTCAGAGACTCAGCAAAAACTGTCTACTGGAAGCAGCAGGGGCTTCCAACAGCAGCGAGGACAGCTTAACACAAAGGTTATTTGTCTCTCCTCTTTCAAACTCATTTTCCGTCCCGGAGAGTGAACTCCCAGATGTGCTTGACACGTTTCCATTTCCATTTCTCAAAGCCAAGCTTTTCACGCCTGCTGCTCTTCACTCCATCTGATCCACTGGCAATATTTCCCCAGGACAAGATGGAGTCACCTGCCCACAATAGCCCAGGAGGAGTCCTCATAAAAGGCACTCAACTGTGCATTAATTTGTGGGAACTGCTCACTTTGGTCCCAAGCTGGTGCAGGCTGGTGCCTGAACTGTGAAAGACCAGAACTATTAACACTGATTTACATCCTATCTCACCTAGCCGAGTCGCATATTCGTAGACACCTCAGCACAGTGCAAACTTCTCATGCGCTCCTAATCATACTCAACTATTTTTCATGGGGATACTGAGCATGCTTTTAAATTTACCACAGTGAAAATTTCCCATTTATTTGGATTTGGTAAGTGGAGACTGTTCATAAGTGTTTCCATTACACAGAGTATATATGTACTCTTCTACTGCCTCCTACCTCCTGCTTTGCATTGGTTTCCCTCATCTTTCAGAGTATTGGGATCATGAGAAACCCAAGCCATCTTTTAGGGTGCAGACACACTGTCAAGTAACCGAGTTCTTGGTTTACTTTCCAGTCCTCATCCCTTACGTGCTATTTAGATGCAGTCTTCTCTAAAGGGGATGGATCAGCTAGCAAAGTAAAATCATAGGATCGTTTAGGTTGGAAAAGACCTTTAAGATCATTGGGTCCAAGCATAAACCTAACGCTGCCAAGTCCATGATGTGGTTTGACCACAGCCAGCAACTAGGCACCACACAACCACTTGCTCACTCCTTCCCAATGGAATGGGGCAGAGAATCAGAAAGGTAAAAGAAAACTCGTGGGTTGAGGTAAGGACAGTTTAATAGGTAAAGCAAAAGCCGTGCACACAAGCAAAGCAAAACAAAGAATTCATTCACTACTTCCCATTAGCAGGCAAGTGTTCAGCCATCTCCAGGAAAGCAGGGCTCCACCATGCATAAAGGTTACTTGGGAAGACAAACGCCATCGCTCCGAATGTCCCCCCCTTCCTTATTCTTCCCCTAGATTTATATGCTGAGCATGATGGCATATCATATGGAACATCCCTTTGGTCAGTTGGGGTCAGCTGTCCTGGCTGTCTCCCCTCCCATCTTCTTGTGCACTCCCAGCCTCATCACTGGTGGGGTGGTGTGAGGAGCAGAAAAAGCCTTGGATCTGTGTAAGCCCTGCTCAGCAATAAAGAATACATCTCTGCATTATCAACAGTTTTTAGCACAAATCCAAAATACAGCCCCATACTAGCTGCTATGAAGAAAATTAACTCTATTCCAGCCAAAACCTGCATAGTCCACCACTAAGCCATGTCCTGAAGTGCCACATCTACACATCTTTTAAATACCTCCAGGGTTGGTGACTCAACCACTTTCCTGGGTCACAATGACCACACTGAGGTCCTAACCCAGCACCAAGCAAATAGCTACTGATGAGGACAGTTCATAACACCTTCGGAAGAAAGGGAGAATACACTTAAATGGCGTGCTTATTGACTTTTATATCCTGTGAGTCCAGGACTTTTCTGCTGTCTGCCGTCTTCTAACAAAGACCGACCCTCATATTACCTATTCAATACACGAGACTTTCATTCCCTGAGGGTTGAAGCTACTGGTAAATCATCTATTTAACTGGGAGGAGGCTGACCATTAGAAAATGGTAATAAATCATCCTGTGATTTAAAATCTGAATTTAATAACAGACACATGCAGCAGAAAAAGGGAGGAGGGGAGATGGACTATTAAGAAACTGATATTTTGTTTCCAAAGCAATTGAGCAGCATGTCATGAGGAACAGCAGGGACAGATATTCAAGGAAGCAGCGTGGTTTCCTGCAAAATGAACTGATGGAAAGCAGCTCCTGTGTGTTGCTGATAGCTCCACCCAGATGCCTTTGTGTCGCTTCATCGGTTGCATTTCCACTTCCAAATTAACCTGTCCCACGAAAGACCCCTACTGCAACCTCATTCATTCCATCACCTGGGAGCAGTCCATGGAGGGAGGTATTGCCTGAACTACTGCAAGTCTTGTTTTGGAAGGCGATGGGTGGGTTATGTTCCAGGAAGAAAGTCAGGAGTGCAGCAAGGTTTGGAGATATTAGGACTTCTGAGTAGACTGGGGAGCTCAGTTATTTGATAGGGCAGAAAGCCTGCTATGATCCCAAGTGATTTACCCATTCAGCCAGCATTAGCACAGCCTGAGTCGGGGGTAGGACTCCCAGTATTTGTTCTGAAAGAACAAATCTGTAGGCAGCTGGACGTAGGGTGTGTGTAAGAACTGGAGGGGTTCCCCCTGTCCTCTACTATCTCACAGGAGAAAGGTTTTGCCTTGACAACAAAAACACTGTAAAACTCAAACATCTTTACCTTTTTTTTTTCCTGGAAAATGTAAAATGAAACTACTCATATTATTTTTTCCCACAAACTACTTTCTTGTTCCCTGCCAAGGGGGACTAGAGAAGGCCAAGGCTTGAGCAAATTGAAATCTCCAGGTATCTAACAGTCATTTCAGCTTCTCCACATGGTCCTTTGCATTACTGGTGTTTCTGCAGTCGGGTTGTTGTCTCGGTTGGCGTCTCCAATGATTTTTATTTCTTGAACAAAAAGCAGTGGAGATGCTCAGGCCTGTATCTAATGGGTGTTGATCAGCGGTGAGATGAGAGAAGGACCTGTCTGGACAGCCTTTGGTGGGAAAGGCAAGAAAATAATTAGCAAAATATTCCTTGAGTGTAATTTCTTTTAACATATTGCAATTTTCTAGCCCCACTACTTCTGCATGAAATACTTCCACACGAGCAAACAAGAAAATGAACACGAGCTTCTGGTTCATGCATTACCACCAACTAGCGGATAGCTTCTGTGTTCAGCAACTACCCACTCACACGATGTCTGAAGCTGTCTGTATATTATTCCCTTAAGTGCCAGGAATGTTCCTATGTATCTAAATTCAGCTCAGAATTTGCTGTGGTTTGTGCAGCGATTAATGGAAGGTCTGAGCTTATTTTGTGCTGCCAGCATTACAATCAGTTTACTTGGGGATTCTCTTCTGGGATTAACAACTTTGCAAAAGTTGTTACGTCAGATACAGTTCCCAGGGGCACAAATGCCATTTTTGACATGATTAACTGAGGAAAGTTGCAATTATAAATAGACATACATTGGGCTGTCAGGAACTAAGAAACTGTGTTGCAAAGGGATGTTCAAAGCTTGTTTTTACCCAAACTGACGGTTTCTGTCACTCTTATGAGCACTGTGTTTCTCGGGCATAGCCCATAATTTAGTTGAACTCCTGGGACCAGGTCTTTTGCTAGTGTAAATTAAAATCTGTGCCCAGTTTGCATTGGGAAAGGCCAGTTGATGTATTCACACCAAAATATTGCATGTTGCATTTCAAATTGCCAGACACTTTAAGCAGAGATGAACTCCAACTTATTCCATCTCTGTTACACCCACTTTAATGTGGTGTGAAGTGCAGCAGATTTCAGGATATTCCATTTTAGAGGGCTGAATTTTAATGAGAGTATCTGTTAACCTCTACAGTCCCAGCTGTATCAGACACAGTGTAATTCAACATGAACGAACTCTGACAACTGTCTGGTCTGCCCAAAGAAATTCCTGTTTATTGAGAGGTCCAACAGGACTGTAATGTCTCCTGCATTTTTCCTCAAACACCATATAAAGGTGTCTTTGTATACTGCTTGCTGGATAACACTGGGTCTCTGGGCATGAGCAATAGATGCTGTGAGCTTTGTAGGGTAGGTGGCCTTTCTCTCACCTCGGTTAATTTGAAAGGTCTGCATCTAGTTCAAACTATAAACTACAGATCTCTTGCGGGCTGTGCCAGTCAGCCCATATATCTCAGGTGCCCATGAGCTGAATGAGCCTTTGGAGGTGCCCATCCTTATCTGCTTGCTATAGATGATCACCAGTTCAAATATATATATATAAATACATTTTTCAATGGTTCAAGTTGAATTATATGTGACTCACAACATAGGGTGGGAATTGCACTCTAAGACCTGGATGGTCTCTTTCTACCCCTCAGAGCTGGGCTCAGTGTGGCCTTCAACTGCAGTTACTGATCCAGGGTTTGGATCAGCTGGGAGCATGCACCAAAGTCCCACCGGTTCATCAAATGGCCAATGTTCTCTCATGTCCTTCCAAAAGTCTCCATGGAAAGGTTTTGGAGGCAGCATTTTACATTGAGCCATTTCTGGAAGCCCTCTCTGCAACAGAAAATGCCCACTGTCGTTCATTTATGAAAAACACATAACATAATGGACCTGAGTGTCAGATGAGCTTCCATGCTTTTCTGCAAACAAAAATAATAGAACCTTACACACAGATAAAAGGAAATCTAGAAGTAAAAACAAGTTATCCAGCCCATGATGGAGATACAACAATTTCACAGAGCCTTTTTTCCTCCTTTTTAACTTCCAGGTCACTTCTGGGATCTTTATGCACATTTTCTTCCATCAGCTTTTGCTTCAGTCATAAAAAAAAAAATGTACAAACAAAACTCGATGGCTAGGATGAAGATACTGAACGGAGACCGCCCTGCCAGCTTACTATTTCTGTCTGGATCCTTTTAAACTTGTGCATGGCTCTGTAAGCCTTATTTACACTTATTTACTAAAATCCATCTGACAGAAAACACAGCAGCTTTTCTCCCTTCCTCTCCTTCTCTCTGTAGAAGGACCCATGCAGGCAGAATCACAGCGCCCACTGAATGGCAGAAAATGTGACAGGAGTTGGTGTGAATCCTTGCTGTTAGAGGAACAGAAGAGGAAAAGGAGCAATATATGTTCAGACATTTTTAGAGAGACCTCTGTAAGAGACCCTTGTAAACTCAAATGAGGACAGCAATGCTTCACACTGGATGAATACATTACCCTCTTCTTATTCAGACTTTTTTTGTAGAATGGAGGGTGGCCCACTTAGAGGTGGAACAGACCAGCTGTTTAGCAACACAAAGCAACAGCAAAAAACAGTGCCAGGCAGCAAAGAGAAATTCTGCATAGAAATTAAATGGCTGGGAAAACTGAATGCAGGTAGGATGCAATTTCTCAGATGTGTGTAGTCACAGCACCTGCAGGAACTCCATTAATCCAATAAAAAGCACCACCTGCTTTGCTGAACTCAAGAGCACCCTGAGCATCATGGTGTCTATCAGGCACCCTGCAGTCAAAATTATGTGAAGACGGTGTACCAGCAGACAAGTCCTAGAGCAGCCCCACCAGATCTTTGGGTTTCTCTCTGCAGAGTTCATCATGCATGGCTTGAACAATGTCCTACAATATGTTACTCAATGAGCTCTTATGTGAGATAAATTCTTCCAACCCATCGCAGAGACTTTATGGCTCTTCCACATCTGAAGATAAAATTGAGTGAACACGATCCAAGAAAATCCATAAAGGGCAACACCTACCATAACTAAGCCAAGAACAGCCATGAAGATCCTCATGGGTTCACAGCAGCTTCTTTACCAAAATTTCTTGGGTCTTTTCCTTTGCAAAACACCAATGCCTACACACACGTCACACAAGGGCTTTCAGTCTCCATGTTATTTCAGGTAGGTGTAAATCCAGAGTAAATGTGATTAGGGTAAAGGCAACTCACAGGGAGATCATTAAAAGTTTTCTGGAGAGCTACCTTAACACTAAGATTGCTTAAAATTCAGACGAGTGTAGAGGAGACCTTCAGAGCACAGAGGTATGGTTTTAATGGGTATCTTACCAATGTAGACAGCATAACCTTACCCCAAGAGTGTTATTTAAACTTAGTTAAAAGAGATATATGTATGCTTAGCATATATATATGTTTGGCATACACATTTTGCTTATTCAGACCCCTCCCACAAGTTACCTCCAATTAAGCATTTATTAGCTGCAACATAGCAGTCCTTCTGCTGCTTAGTTAAAAGGATACACTGCAGACGCTAATAAAACGCATGAGTATGATTTACAAACACAAGATGCAAATAAACTTGGATTTCTCACTGCTATCTAATTTTGCACAGAACAAAAGACAGCTGATGTGCTGCTTTATCATGGTTCCAGTTCCTGAAAGAATACCTCTATCGATGATGTAATTACATGGCAATTTAAAGCTAACCTACACTTGTTTTTCTCCAGACATGTTTTTTTCTTCTTCCTCCAAGTTTTGTCAAGGTAAAATTTGAAGCCTTATCTGGATGTGTTACTCCCCAGTTAGAGGACTCTCTCCAGCCATGTATGGAGAAAAATGAAGTTTTGGATGCATCAAAATTACCATCATGGTTTCATTCTTCTCTCCTTCCTCTTGCTCCCTAGTTTACCAAATCATTGGAATTTCATCCAGAGTTGGTACTTAGCTGTATTTAAAAAATATTATTACTTTTGGCGTAAGGGGCTTTGGGAGGTTCAGTGCAGCTTTTGAAATCAGAAAGGCACTCTTACCTTCATAGTGCAGTGACTTTCAAAGTGACACAGTGGCTGGTGGATTTTGAAACAATTCCACAGCACACATTGCAACTCCACAGCACTCACACGAGCACAGGACAGTTGGCTATACACTGCTATGTTAATCAATGCAAGGAATGCTGCATGATACTGAAAAATGTTCATCTATACGACAGGGTCACTACAACAGTCCCTGGCATGCCTTTTGCTCACTAATAACTACCACCACCCCTTGAAGGTCATTCTTTGCATGTGATGCTTCTTCTAGGAGACCATGTGGCAGTAAGACTTGAAGAATCAGGAGCTTCCTCTGCTCTCCTGGTCTGCGTCCACTTGGCCAAGCCATAGGAGTTCAAGCACACATCACAAGTTGTCTTCCTGGTCAGATCCCTGAGGACAGCAGATAACAGATTTAGTTTGAAAACGACATTGTACAACTTTTTAATAATCAATAACTAATGAAAGGTGCACTGGCCAGAGCAGTTGTGAAGATACAGAAATCACTAGACTAAGTAAACAGAAAGCCCTGTTTTACTGGAAACATTTGTGTAGTGAAACCAACTGCAAAAAGACACACAACAATCTTGCCAGTAATGGATAGCATTTATCACATTCACAGTTTCATGGAGCCATTCTGCACACCTGAGGCTGCTAACAATGTGGGGGACGGGGGAGTTACACTAAAGGCCAACATATGGCAGTAAATCTGGAACAGCTGAACACTGTGATAAATTCACAGTAATAATTCAAGATGCTTCTAGAAGAGTTTTGGGGCTGTGCCTCCACAGTTGCCCTGTAAAGTGGCATAAAGCTAGGAAATTAAAAGTATTTTCTCAGTGATGATTTACATGCAAAAAAAAAGTGAAAATCAGTTTTAAGAGCAGATTTCTTGCAAGTAAACTACAAATTAGGCATCTACTGTGAGGCAAGTTTCTATAACAGTCAGTAGAGATAGACAATCTCTGGACACCACTTTTTTGAAGTGAGGTGACCAGTCTCTGAAAGACCCTTATTCCTTCCACTGATCACACAAGAAACCTAAGCTGTGTGAATGCTACAAAGCTTGAAAAGAACAGAGTATTTCAATTGCAAGATCATGGAAGAGAAAACTGATGTTTTAATTTTTATTTTACTGATTATTTTTACTGCAACTCTGTTTGCCTTCTTCCTGCAGCCCTCAAAGGCACGCGAGGAAATAATTAAGCCATAATCTCTTTTGCTTGGTGAAATATGGAGCAATAAATGGCTGTTAAGATTGATTACAGACTGAAGAAAAGTACAAGCCTGGGGTAGATTTCACCTTGCTATTTCTCAGGATGAGGCAAAAAAATTGAAGTTGGACCTTTTGCAGGCAAATCACATGCCAAAATGGGAAAAATAAGCCCTGTGCACAACTCCTTTCCTTGGGGTGAGTCTGAATTGTTCTGTAGTGTTTCTGCTTCATGTTGTCCAGAAGAACTGGACCAAAATCAGTTTCTTTGAATGGATGATCACACTTAAAAGGAAAACATAACTGAAAGCCCAAGGTGAAATATTCATAAACATTGACATATATGCTTTTCTGAGCCAGCTAACAGTCTGGAAAAACACTTCTGTCTGCCCCAAAGCAGCATCAAAGAGTTGTGGGGCTCGGATTGATACCAGAAATCAATCAAGAGGTTTGAGTGCTCGACTGAAGTGCAAGCAGGGTCATGAATAACCCGTGTAGGATGGAAAGGACACGAGGAAGTTTGCATAGGGCAGAAGTGGTTGTCAAACAGTGCAGGTGAAATTGCTGAAAAAGAGAAATCCTTTCTCCAGAAAGATGTAACATCTGCAAATGAACAAGTAATCTTGCCCTATGCCAAACTGTCTTTCCCTGTCTATCTCTTTTTCCCCCTTCCCTTCCCTTCCCTTCCCTTCCCTTCCCTTCTTTCATTTTGGGAGAGGGTATGTTAGTTCAGCAGCTTTTTCCCACATTGCTGAATACCTGCTTACTTACCTTCTCCTCCCACTCTTGGGTTGACTTCTGTTGTCCAGCTACCTGCCTGAAGGCAGAAGTACAAATGGCAAACATTGTGGAGGCTAGCAAGCAAGGACCATCACTTCAGGTTTTCCTGACAGATGAACCATGTATTTGCTGCAAAAATAGGTGTGAGAAATAGTCACATGAACATTTCAATGTTAGAAAAAAACCCTTTTTTTTCCCCCTTAGAAAATCATTCCATCCAACATTTTTCCCCATTGCATTGGTCACAGGGACTGATTGTTTCTGTGGGCAGAGGCAACTGAGATTAGATTTAGAGATAGGGGATGCAGGAGTCAAATCTGAACATGTCATCAATGTGGCTGTCCCTTCGCAGTCCTGTCACTGATGTTGTCCACTGTGTCTCTCTGTATCTGGGCACACCTGCGTAAAATATTCTGCTATAATGATTCCCATACTGTGATCTTGATCTCATGTGATCCACAAGCTCATAGTAAGAAGTCTGCAGGACTTCTATGGAAATGTAGTGAACTGTGAAGTGTATGGTGTTGTGAATGTAAACTCTGCTGGTAAGCCAAGTCATGTTGCTAGAGAAATATTAATATGTGGCAGAGACCTGCTGGTCTGAAAAGTGATCATGCAGCAAACAGTGACAGTCACTCTTTCCCCCTTCTCGATCCCCCCCAACAATAAAATGACCTCCCTTGAAAGATTTTATATTCTTGTGGAATGGATGACATCTAAGCCCACCCAGAGAAAGCAGCTGCTGTAGAAGGTGAATAATTCCTCAAATGCTACCTATGACTTCACATTTCCCTCCCTCTTATTCTTATCATGTTTCCCTTCTTATCTGTAGGTCAAGTATTAATATAAAACAATAAAGAGAGACATAACTTTCTATTGATATGGAAAATAAACTGGTAGCCACAAAGTGGAGAGAGTAAAAAGCTCCGTTTGAAAAAGAAGACAATGCTGCCATGGTGCCTTTGAAACCTAACTCAGCAACTTCCTGTATCTGGACCTTCTTGTACAGGTTGTGGCAAAGGAGGAAGCTGAAAGGAGGAGGAAGATGAATAAAAAAATCTAACTTTGAAAAATAAGGGTGTTCCAGACCTGAAAGGATGAAAACACCTATGACAGGGAGGCTCAACTTGAAGCCTTCCTGGAGATTGATGGTAGCAATATTTTTTAACACGAGGAAAGCACTTGGATTTGATCAGTGGCAACTTAAAGATCTCCAAATTGAATCAAACTCCTGCTGTTTTCTTGATTTTTACCTGCTCCTCCTCCTCCTCTCCTTTCTCATTCCCACGAGAAGCCCACCAGTAGGAAAGAGCCCAACCTGCTGGTGGTGTAACTCAGCTTCACGACATGGGTCTGGGGAGTTCTGACCTGAGTTGTCACCATGAGATTGCATTGCACAAACTAAGTGCAGAGGGGAAGGCTCAGGCAGTCTGAGATGATGCAATTTACTTCCAGAGAGGAGGGAGAAACCTTGACAAAAGGGATGGAGAGTTTATTACAACTTGCAGTTTTCTACACACTCCTGCCAGACAAATCTATCACTTCATCTCACTGAACGGTATCATTTAAAACCCCTTTGACTCAGTCCATATGGAGTGTAACTCATCATTGACTTCCATTAACTTCAAGGGAGCTACACAAATTGAATGCCAGTTGAGATCTGGCCTTCCACAGTCCATTAGACATGCTAACCCAGGCAGGAAACTCCCATGTACATCAGGCTCGCCTTCACTATACTCTTCCTCCTCTACCCTTTTATACACCACCATCTCCACCACACTGGAGTTGTGCTGGACTTATGCTATCATGGCAGAGAAAAAATTCCAGCTCTCCATCTGAAAAATAAAATTTGTTTTCTCTCCCGCTTTTCTTTCCTTTGAAGGCCCAACATTATTTTGCTATTCTGGATGGCTGCCACTGAAATCAGGATGAAACAAAACCAATTAGGGAACGGGATACACAAGGAAAAGCTAGCTGACCTGCAGAGGATTGTTTCTCACACAAGTGTCTGCAGAAATGAGAAGTAATGAGCTGAGCCCTCCTCAACAGCTTTTCATAATACAAAGCATTGGGCAGCTGGTCAGGTGGAGAAAAAAAAATGCAACCAACCAACTCTCCTTTTTTCTTCTTTCCTTTTATTTTTAGATAGAAAATGTGTTTAGTCCAGGATGAGGAAATCTGTCATGTTGGTTAGATTCTCCTTACCACAGCAACACTCTGAAAAGGACAGCTACTCCAAATGGGTCACTTCTCCCATCAACCACAGGGTGAGCACAGCAGTGGCTGATTAACAGCATGGAATAAAAGCCATATAGGACAAGGATGAGGCAAAACCTTGCTCAGAAATGAAGCTGTGTGAGGAATGAAATAGGTTGGTTGTAATTTTCCAGGAGCCTGAAGCCATGACTGCAGCAATGAACCCATGAGTTCACAACTCTGTGTTATGTTTCTGTTCTACTTGCAAGACTGGTCACATCTATGCCCTAAAATAATCCAGATATAGGCTCATAATTGTGTTCAGTCAGTCTGTGAGGGTGGCAGGGACTTAGGACAGAAATACATCATCTAAATTTACAGTCTACAGAGAGAAGGATGTCGATGCAATGATCACTACGGTGGAGATTGTTTTAGCCATGTCACGATAGCTGAAGGAAGGGTATTCACATTGCCCAACTTTATGTATTTACCTAGATCATAGATCATAGAACACTTTGGGTTAGAAGGGACCTTAAAGATAATTTAGTTCCAACTCCGCTACCATGGGCAGGGAGCTAGATCAGGTTGCTCAAAACTCCATCCAATCTGGCCTTGAATACTTCCAGGGAGGGAGCATCCACAACTTCTCTGGGCAACTTATTCCAGTGTCTCACCATCCTCTTTTGACCTGAGTCAACAGATCTCTGCAGTCTTCCTCTACAGCTGATCTCCCTCTACGGTTGATAGTGAGAAATTACCGGTGATATTAATCTTACCTGTCTTCAGGTGTCTACATTCAGGTGTCTACATCTGCACTGGTTGTCTGGTCTCCTATAATAGTGGAGATCTAGTCAACAGAGTCAAGAGATAGTGTCACAGGTCTGCCAATGCTACAGTAGATGCCTACCTTTTGTCAGATACATCATGGCCTGAACTTTGCTCAATAAATAGAACCTTGGGTGACTTGCTCAGATGGAGATACCGATATTGCAGATATCCATCCTACATCAGATGGATTTCACCTACGGAAAGTTATTTTGAGAAGGTGTCTGGCCTGGGTGTGCTATGTCATTCTGAAGAAGCCTTAGTTCACTCCGATGACTCCAAAGGAGACCTTGGGTGACCAGCTGGCTGATAGACGCTTCCTATTTTGAACAGAGAACTGTGCATGCAAACACGAGTTTAAAATCAAAGCTCATCCCTCTGAAGTCTGATCTGACACAAGTCACCAAATATCACTTAGTCATGATTTACTGGGAAAAGTTATTACAGTTCTCTCCTTGCACATGGAAATGACTGTACTACCTGAACTGTCAGGTGTCTGCCACAGCACCTTAAAAGCTTCCAGACTCACAGAGCTGACAGGGAAGGGTTTTCTTTCTGAAATAAAGTGTTTGAGTTTTTTTACAAGAAATACAATTAATTCTGGCATCATCCAACTACTCACCACTCAGCTGACTAAGAGATAAGTAAGTATAATCATTAAAAGACAACATATGTAAGATCAGTAAAAGAAAACCAGAGGAGAGATTCAATACAAAATTAAACTCTGTGAAATTTGAAGTCACATATAAATTTCAGGTATCCTGGGACTACATCTACCTAGTCTGAAAGGGTGATTTTAACTTGCAACCTTTATTTACAAGAACTACACACTAATGTCCAGCGAGCGAGATGTGGATTCATGATTATGAGCCGCCTGGCAAATACTTGCGCACCTCCCACAAAAACCTTCTAATTAGATGTTAATTAAATGCAACACTTTAGGCTTAGCAGACACTCTGCTGCTGAGTTATATACATACACTGTAGACATTCTAATGAAATACTTGACTTTGATTTACGAACATGAATGCAGCTAGAACTGGGTTTCGCGCTGGTATCTAATTTTGCGCAAAACAAAGGAGGCTGCCATGCCTCTGCTAACGGTTCCAGCTTTTTAATGAATACTTCCCTCAATGATGTAATTACACAGCAACTGAGAGGCAAGAAAGTGACACAAGCAGAGAAATGCTTTGCATGAAGGGAACCTCCTCTCCTGGCAGTGGAAAAAGATTTTGTCAGAACTCCAGCAGCAAATGCCCTTCAGCCATCACAGTCATCTCATTTCAGTCCTCATTGCTCTTGTTGCCATCACAAAACCTGTACTTGATCTAAAGGGAAAGAAAGAGCAGATATGTCTTGTATTGTGTTATGCCAGCTACAGTCAAGATGATTGTCGTTGTTTAAGCCAGGAGACCACTAAATATTACGCAGCTGCTTGCTCACCCTCCCCCCTTTCCCCCGCCCCAGAGGATGGGGAAGAGAATTGGAGGTGTAGGGGTTGGGAGACTTGTAGGTAGAGACAAACCCAATTTAATAATTGAAATAAAAATAAAATAATAATGATAATAATAATAAAGGAAATAATAGTAATAATAACAATAATAACAGTAATAATAGAATATATCAATGAGTGATGCACAATGCAATTGCTCACCACTCACCAGCCAAAGTCCAGCTCGTTCCTGCCTAGCAATTCCAGAGGAGAGAGAGATCCCAAAAACTGCAATCCCAGAATACAAAGAGCATACTTTGCAGCCCAACTCTCATCTATATACTGACTGTGACGTTGTATGGTATGGAATAGTCTATTGGCTAATTTGGATCTGTTGTTCTGGTTATACTCCCCTCCTCCAGCTTCTTATGCACTTGTACGCTAGCAAAACATGGGGTCCTTGATCTCTTATTAACAACTAAAAACATCAGTGTGTTATCAACATTCTTCTCACACCGACTCTCACACTAAACCCAAAACATAGTGCTATTCCAGCTACTAGGAAGACAATTAGGTCTATCCTAGCTGAAACCAGGACAATGATGAAGGTCCACAGGTGAAAATCATCAAGAGAAAATTAGAAGTGTCATACTTCAGGACTGAACCCATTTATGCAGATGACTCTTAACAGAGCTTCTCAATGCCATATTCACTCACTACACATACAAAATAATTAACATATTATTAACCTCTATTTAGTGTGAAAGTAAGGAAATATACCTAATCCTGGCCCAAGTGTAGAGTCATGTCAAGATTACCTCCTTTTTTACTTTTTATTTTTACACTTGACCTGTTACACTTCCAGTGCAAACATTGGCTGGCAATTTCGGAAACAAAACTCTGAGATACTTCTCTTTATTTCCATCAAACAATGCGTAGCTTGGCGTATGGGACAATTAAAACTCGACATTTTTTATAATATTACTAATTTTCTCCTGGACATTTCTGTGGAATTCTCTTTTAGCATCCAGAACAGGAGGTAGATCCTGTAAAGCCATGTATTACAACTCCTAAATGATTATCAGCATCACACACAGAGTATGCATCCATGTGGTATCTACTCTCACCAAAAAATATGCTGGCAGAGGAACAGTCTTTTTTCAGGTTTCACATAAAAAGCCCTCCAAAACCCTGAGACTACTTGAAAGTACCCACCTGCCAGGGAAGCCTCCAGTTCTCCTTCCGGAGGACCGTTCTCTGTTCTTGTGCAATGACCCACTAAGCAAAATTGCAAAGCAAATTGCCCCTTGCCGAATTTGTGAGGCTTTAGACACAGGGATAATAAACCCAGGTAGAGCTTGTGCTGCTGCACTGCTGTCAGTAATTGGATTGGTACTTTTAATTTTAGCTCAGGTGTCTTCTCCCTCTACTGTGGCTATTTTTTTTCCCAAGCCCATATCTTTTCCTCCTTAAAAATATATGGCTTATTCCTCAATGTNCCTTCCGGAGGACCGTTCTCTGTTCTTGTGCAATGACCCACTCAGCAAAATTGCAAAGCAAATTGCCCCTTGCCGAATTTGTGAGGCTTTAGACACAGGGATAATAAACCCAGGTAGAGCTTGTGCTGCTGCACTGCTGTCAGTAATTGGATTGGTACTTTTAATTTTAGCTCAGGTGTCTTCTCCCTCTACTGTGGCTATTTTTTTTCCCAAGTCCATATCTTTTCCTTCTTAAAAATATATGGCTTATTCCTCAATGCGGAGAAGAGTATTGCTCTCCAAGCAATGCGGACAAGAGAAACTTGAAAATAACAACTCTTGCTGAACTAGTAGGAGTCTGAAGTCACTTATGTTGGCATGGTACTTTGAGATTCCCAGAATGGAAGACATGACTGAAATGCACATTACTGTCTGGGGGACAAGGAGGAGAGATCAGACAAAATAATGATAAGAAAAGGTGAAATAAATTAGTTCCTTGCCTCCCTGAGGTTAGGTTGTGCTGATTTTATGAAGTGAGGTGAGAACCTATTCTTGGCCTTACACAGGGCATCTGTGAAAAATGTGTCACTGTTGCATCCCTGTATGTGTATCCTGTCAAAAAGAGTGAGCACAGAGAAATTCAGTGCACCTGACACATTCTGCAGAAAAGCTTGTGGAACTGACCACATCTTTCTGGAGGGCTCTGTGTGCATCATGGCTAACTAAAGAACCAGCAAGGTCAGAGACTACCTTGGATGTAGTCCTAGAAAACCATCCAGGCGCACTAAATAAAACAGAAGCCAGTAAGCATCTGGGAAGAAGTGATCTTAATGCATTCTGATCAGAGATGTCGGCAGCAGAAGGCTTAAGAAGTAAAGCTTGGAACATAAAAACATATGAAGCTTTACCTTAAACAGAGGTCCTTACCTGTGAGGAAACATTAACAATTGTTGAAAACACCAAATTTTCCAAGCTTTCCAAGCTAATGTTAAGTGGAAAGGAGGAAGTTTTCCTTGGGAAGTACCACCAGAAAACAACAAAAGAGGCTGTTGCATGAGGAAGGCAGAAAAATGCAAACTGGTAAATGTTGCTTTGGCAGTACTGTAACAAAGCCTTTCTGGACATTCAGACACCTTACTAATTAGCATGCAATCATAAGCCCACAGCTCCCAAGTTATGCTTAACTTGCAAGCGATCAGACCACTATACCACTGGAGAGAAACTTTTTTTAAGGTATTAGATGACCGACTGTAGACATCTCCTCCAGGTTGAGAAGGTTCACACCAAGCAATGCCTCTGCACTGTGTTCAGAGAGCAGACAAATACTACCATCAGACCATGTAAACAACTCATTCTCTTTTCGGCAAGTCTGGAGTCAGTTTGAAAGATTTGGGTTGTTTAAAGGACACTGTACACAAGTTTTGGCTCCAAAAGAAATAATTATTAATTTTTTTTTCCTCTAAAGGTAGTTTAACTAGCTATAGTGAGCCAGGAGTAGAACATACTACAGAACGCAATTCATGAGCTCCATAGACCAGTTACCAAACTATGCTGGCTGTTTAGGAAATGGAGAAAGTTCTTGTCTCATGTTAGCCTTTGTGGGTTAAACCCTTCCCCAGTCACAGGAACCAAAAAAGTTGAATGAAGGGGAGAACCTGTTCGTCTAAAACCTATAACTAATCCAGAAGTCATGCCTGTTTCAAACTATTTCTTGATTTTTGAGACTTATGGCCTGAATATTAAGCAATCTCATGAAGTCAAGGTGCCTTTTTTTTCCCTCAAAATGGTTAGTTTTTCTTTCGTTCTTTACAAGGAATATCTTCTTTGATATTTTTTTCCCTCCAAAGGTATTATAATATATTGCTTGATCAAAAAGTGCTTAAAAATTGCATATATCCGAGTTCCCTGAAGCAGATTCCCAGAAGAAAACAGAGGCAGAAGCTTTAAAAACAGTGATCCACCTACTCTCAGACTAATCTACTGCCAAGATGGGAAGAACTGAAAGAATCAATAAAGAGTAATCACATCTAAGATAATTCCAGTGAAATCTAAATGTTAAACATAGAACCAAAAGTAAATGCTGCTCATCGGTCTTGTGAGTGGGACAGTGAGAAATTAAATAAAAAATGATAAAACATGTAAGAAAATGGACAGTTTAATTGCCCACTATGAACAAGGTATGGCAACAAATCAATAGCCACCTAGGACTTCAGATTGATCACCATGAAGTTATTCTCAACTTTGCAGCTGGAGCAAAGAATCAAACCTATAGATGCTAGGTCCAAAGCTGATGAGCATTGGATTAGGCTGTCAATGGCATGAAGCAATGCTTTGCCTCTACTACTACATGGTCTGTGGTCCACAGGGCGAGAGTTATGAGTTCACCCTCAAAGCCAGAAGTAGAATTCATAAATTAGCAACTCAAAACATTGTATGAAGAGAAAGAGACTGGTTCCATGGACATGGTAAATGTTGAAACTCTATCTCACAATGTCTTAAATTATTATGCTAGAATTGTAGTTTGAATTCAACCCTATTGAATGTCAGGCAGAAAAAGAAAGATTTTCTGAATGCCTGGTTTGTGAAAAGACCTTGCACTGTAATTTGTGTTCTGTTAGACACCAGAGGGGAACAGGAGAGAAACCATACTTTGGTGTTTACAGTAATCAGGACCATTGTCCCAATGGAACCACTAATTATGCCACTCTTCTCTACCCAGAAATCCATCCATTTTCACCCAAGCTTGTGAGAATTTATCGGTTTCCTTCTGTCAGGTTTCACTTAAATTGGCAAATGGACTCAAAAACCATGGAAGGGAACAACTGACAGCATTAAGTATGCAGCCTTGACTAAGTCTAGCTGAGCAGAACCCATCAGTGGTGAGTTTTGACATCCAGAGCTGCAGAGCCTGTCAGGAGAAGAAGAAGCACTGAGACAGAGGTCATATTTGGGAGGGAAAAATCAAACCAGAAGTGTCTGTGAAAGTGGGCTGAGGTGCAGGGGATGGACTTAAAAGGAGATAAGTTTGCAGAAGACAAAACTGAAAGGAATGGCTGATATGTCAGAGGGTCATGCTGCCATCCAGAAAGACCTTGACACACTGAAGAAATGGGCTGATAGAAACTTCATGACGTTCAAGAAGGGGAAATGCAAAGTTCTGCACCTGGAGAGGAACAATCCCATGCACCAGGACATGCTGGGGGCCACCCAGCTGGAAAGCAGGTTGGCAGAAAAGGATCTATGGGTGTTGGTGGGCACCTGGTTGAACGTGAGCCAGCAATGTGCCCTTGCAGCAAAGGTGGCAAGTGGTATCCTCAGCTCCATCAGAAAAAAAGGGTTACCAGCAGGTCAAGGAAGCTGATCCTTCCCTCTACTCAGCACTGGTGAGGCTGCACTGGGAGTGCTCTGTCCAGTTCTGGGCTCTCCAGTGCAAGAGAGACAGGGACATACAGGAGAGAGTCTAGCAAAGGGCCACAAAGTTGATGAAGGGACTGGAGCATGTCTCCTATGAGGAAAAATCTGAGACAGCTCAGTCTATTCAGCCTGGAGAAGAGAAGGCTCAGGGGGATCTTATTAATGTCTATAAATACCTGAAGGGAGGGTGCAAAGAAGACAAAGCCAGACTCTTTTCAGTTGTGTCCAGTAACAGGACAAGACACAATAAGCACAAACTTGAAACACAGAAGGTTTGCTCTAAACACCAGGAAACATTTTTTTACTAGGAGGGTGACTGAGCACTGGCACAGGTTCCCATGAGAGGTTGTGGAGTCTCCATTCTTAGAAATATTCAAAAGCCATGTGGACATGGTCATGGGCAACCAGCTCTAGGTGGCCCTGCTTGACCACAGGGCTGGAGGAGACGACCTCTAGAGGTCACTTCCCACCTCAAACATTCTGCGAGTCTGTGATTCTGTAAGGAGGAAGCCAGAGATTGGATTTTGAAGAGACTGATTGTCTGGAGAATTAAAAACCCCAGCAGCTACAAAAAGTGGAGAAAGTCTAAGAAAATAGAGTAGTTGCTAATGCAAGCTATTGCAGTAAACCAAGCAGGAGGTGACTGGAGCACAGACTGAAGTCTGGACTGTGGAGGACAGTGATTTCCTGTGAAAAGGATTAGGAACTAAAGGTAGAGAGAGAAAAAAGGCTTTCCAATAGGGATGAAAGGAGGTGGTCAGTGAGGAGGCCGCACTGATTTTTAGAAAGAGAAAGGGATAGAGAAGATGGTTCATAACAGTAAAGCCTGTGTTAGATGGCTTTGTGATGTGTTTGGGTAACGGTGGGCAATCAACCCTGTCTCCCTTTCACTGTCATTCAAGTGTCTGGAAGGAGATTCGCTTGGGGAGTGGAGGGGTGGTGCAAAAATGAGTTCCCAGGAATCACAAGGGAGCAGAATTTAATTTGGGGGATGAAAATAATTTGGTACTTTGCCAGGATGCACATCACAACTATTAAAAAGAAAACCCACAACCACAACCCAACAAAACACCAAAGAAGATGTATCATCAGGACAAGAGAGACGAGGAATTTTTTGTGGGTGTTAAAATGACCTTTTTTCCATTTTAAAGGAGTAACCAGTGGTTGGCTCTAACAATAACACTCTGAATCTTTCATGTTGTCCACAACCAATTATGCCCAGGAGCTGGGTGCGCTGTGACCAGTTTAATAACAGTGGTGTCAGCTACCTGCAGACAACCTGCAATTAGGCTTGGCTTCATCACACCTACCCTCGAAGTGGGCACCCACCAAGCTAGCTGATCTTGGCTCCTTCCTTGCTCAGTAGAGCAAGATCAGCACCTATAGAGGTGATTCATCTTCCTCTCTCCCAACAGCTGATATTCCTCCCAGATTGTGGTGGGATGAATCACCCTACGGAGATAGCATTCAACCTCTAATATATATTGAGGAAACCTACCTGGCTGTCTTAACAAGTAGTATAACTCTTAGTTGGCTAAAAGTATAAATTCAGGTTAGATGATGACTTGGTTGCCGTAGTGGCTTCTCTCCATCTGGCGCATGAGATTTCTGGGTTTATGAGATGGGGATTACCCCATCACAGCACTATCCCAAGTGGCAGCAGCAGCCTTCAATCCAAAGAGAACCCCAACTCCACAGGAAGAGCACTGCTTTATCCATGCTTTATCCAGCTCCAGCTTATAGATAAGATATCTTGATATTGCCAGGATATAATTTAGAGCTACAGGAAAGAAAAGACCATCAACTTCTTGACAATGACAGCCAAAGGGTTGCTTGTTTTTCCAGTGGTCATTGGCATGCGCTACATGGCTACCAATTTTTGGGGAATGAAGGGAGACATAGAAGCCTTCAGAGACTTATCTTCACTGTAATTTGCAGATACCACTGCATGAGTAATTTCCATGCAAATGACCTTGAGGAAAATATTAATACTATGATAATGAATAATTTGCATATGCTGTTGAATATGTTGTCAGTTCAAACAAGAGAGTTTGTCCAAAGCTCTTTGTCAGCAAACAGAGAAGCAGAACAAGCTCTGTGAGTAACTCTTACACTGAAAATCCCAGCTGATATCTGAAAACATAGGCAACAAGCTTGTCTTTTTGTCAAGATTTTTTGAACGCCAAATCACAATGAGAGGCAATGGGACTTGGGCACTGTAAAAATGCTACTTACTGTTCAGAGCTTAATTTCACTCTATTTTCAGCTTTCCTCTCCTGATGATTTCCTGCATGCTGTAGCATTTCCTAAATATCAGGAAAAGCAACCTTCCTGATTTTGAATATCCGAGCATAACAAATACATTCCAGTTGTGCTTTCATTAAAACCCACTAAAATCTGAACTTAATTTTTAGCCATCAGTCACACATAGCAGATGTTAAGTGTGTCTGCTGTTTGTTGCATTGCCAAGCTAGCCTTGCCCATGCAATTTTAGGTATGTTAACTGTCCTGTATCCCTCCCTGCAACAGATCTATGATAATTTCTTCCAGATGATTTAGAAACGTTCAAAAATTTCATCCAAATTTGAAAAAAATCTGTGCTGTAGAATTATAATTTTCTTGTTCCTTCTTGATATAACTTTCTCTGTGGTGATTACATTTATTATGGGCATAGAAAGGACAGTCTCAGACATGAAATATGTGCTTTGCATGTTATAAGGGCTAATTTCTCAAAGCTGAGAAAAATTTTGAGAGAGATTGACATAAGTGTAGACAGGAAATTGTGAATGAAAATTGAGAATCTCTTCCGAATAATTTATTAGATGGCCTAAAGCCAAGCATCCGTAATCAAGACAGAGAATAACTTTAACTAAAAAGCCATTATAATTTTCTGACAAAGTGAAAACTTCAAGTAGAAATATCTATATATAGGCATGTTATCTTTATGTCTCTGTGCATTTATTATGTCTAACTGCTTCCTTACTTCTTCTGTGTACACATGTATTTTTTGATGCTGATGAAAAAATATGCATTTATGTAATTTTATAGAATCATAGAATGGTTTGGGTTTGAAGGGATCTTTAAAGATCATCTAGTCCAACCCCTATGACATGAGCAGAAACATCTTTCACTAGATCAGGTTACTCAAACACTCATCCAACCTGGCTTTGAACACTTCCCATGTGGGGCATGCCCAACGTCTCTGGGCAACCTGGTCCTCTGTCTCACCACCCTCATAGTAACAAATTTATTTCTTATGTCCAATCTAAACCTACCTTCTTTCAGTTTAAAGCCATTGCCCCTTGTCCTGTCACTACAGGCCTTGGTAAAAAGTCTCTCATCGTCTTTCTTAAAAGCTCCCTTTGAGTCTTGAAAGACCACAGTAAGGTTTTCCTGGAGCCTTTTCTTCTGGCTGAACCATCCCAACTCTCTCAGCCTTTCTTCATAGCAGAGCTGTTCCAGCCTTCTGACCATTTTTGTGGTGCTCCTCTGGACCCGCTTTAACACATCCATGCCCTTATTGTGCTGTGGACCCCACAGATGAATCNGCTCCCTTTAAGTCTTGAAAGACCACAGTAAGGTTTTCCTGGAGCCTTTTCTTCTGGCTGAACCATCCCAACTTTCTCAGCCTTTCTTCATAGCAGAGCTGTTCCAGCCTTCTGACCATTTTTGTGGTGCTCCTCTGGACCCGCTTTAACACATCCATGCCCTTATTGTGCTGCGGACCCCACAGATGAATCCAGTGCTCCAGGTGGGTTCTCACCCAGAGCAGAGTAGAGGGGGAGAATGACCTCCCTCTACCTGGTGGCCACATTTCTTTTTATGCAGCCAGAGGTACAATTGGCTTTTTGGGCTGCAAGCGCACATTGTCAGCTTGTGTCCAAATTTTCATCCACCAGTATGCCCAAGTCCTTCTCCACAGGGCTGCTTTCAATGCTTTCATAACCTAGTCTGTGCTGATATTTGAGATTGCTCTGACCCAGGTGCAGGACCTTGTTCTTGGCCTTTTTATCTACTCTTTTTAAAATTTAATTTACTAGGCATTTATTTATTTACTTATAAATCCAGATCACAGAGGGTGAATAGAAAAGCATAATTAAAGTTTTCAGAAAGAATAAGTAAGGTGCGGAAATCCCAAACTGCAGAAATTAAGAATTGTGAAAGGAAGGTTTTTAAATGTACCAGAATCAGAAAGAAGCCAACAATGCCAAAGGCCAACAATCTAACCATCTCTAACAAATGGCATTATAGAATATAAGCATTGAAGAAATATTTCTGTTCTGTATTAGGAGATCTCAACACTAGTTGAGACTTTCAGCCTTGGCAATGTTAAGTTTTCATATACCTTTGAATCCCAGAGACATTTCAGAAGGCTCAGTAAGAGTTACAGCTACTTTCACATCCTAAAAGGGCAAACCCGAAATTATAGGCTGCTTAACCTGACATCAATCCCCAACACAACATTGAAATATAACTGTTAGTTGGTAAAGAACAGGACAGGCATATAACTAATGTCAGTCAACATGGTTTTGTGGGAAAAACACTGCAAAAAACTCAATCTGATTTCATTCTTTCAGTGTTTGCTAAAAGTTATTTGGAAGGAAATATACACATCTTTAAGGAATTTGGCTTAGTGATAGCAGAATCAGAGTCATTGACACTGGAAAGGTTCTCCTGAGGCCATCTAGTCCAACTGCCCACTTAAGCAGGGGAGACTAGAGAAGGTTGCCCTGGACCATGTCCTATTAGGTTTCTAATTTCTCTGTGGACAAAGTCTGAAGTGCTGGATGACATTGACATTAAAAATCAGACCCAAACAGTATCATTACCATGTTAAATAATTTATAAGATATCTGACTGACAGACAATGGGAAATCATAGTTTTGATAGACCTGCTTCTAAAAAGGTTCTCCAAGAATCAGTCTTAGGCCTGCACTGATCCTCTATTTTCATCATCAAATAAGAAATAAATTATAATCAAATTTATAGACAATAGTAAGCTGGAAAACAGTGACTGGTGATGAGGCTAGGACAGTCCTATAGGATAGCCTGGACTCATCAGCCAGCTGTACCCATTCCAGTGAAATGCAGCTGCATCCAACCAAATGCCGAGAACAAGGAGTATGGGCCATGCTTACAGAGCAGAACGTAGTCTTCATGGGATCTGCAAACAGGGTTTTGGAAGCTGAATTGCATTCAGCCATGATGTCCCAACACAACGTTGTGGCAAGTGCAGCCTTTGGCTGGATGACGAATGGAGAAGTGAGTGGGAGAGAAAAGCAATGCTGTGTTTACAGAGAGAGTTGGTCAAGCTAGTACTGCTGAATTTGCGTCACTTTGTTGTCCATCCTTTTCAAAAGGTCACTGGAGGTTCTAGAAAATACTACACTATAAGTTAAGGTGTAGAGAAAGATTTCTTATTAAATTAGACATAAATAGGTCATGCTGTTTATCAAAAAAATACAGTGCCTGCGTTATGGCATAGACATACCTGCTTCAGAGGAAATTGTGGGTGCTCAAGTCTTTTTTAATCTAGGAGAGCAAAGGCAAAACAAATACCAAAAGCTGAAAGCTGAAGGCAGAGAAATACAAATTAGAGGACAGGCACACATTAATAATGGTGGTTAATCACTGAAACAAACTATCTGGGGAGGAGGAAGAATCTCATCTCCTGATGTTTTCAGAGCAAATGTATTTGCTTTCTCAGGCAGGATGCTTTCAGTAAACATATGCTATTGATCTTGATACAGGAGGAACCAGTAAAATTTAAGAAAGCGTTCCAAAAAAGTGACCTAACGACACCTATTCTCTTATCTTCTCTTCTAAGGCTTATTTGAGTCTATGAATCCTTTACCTAATTAGCTATATTCAGTCATTACAGAGATAATGAGAACACCCTGGTTACATCAGAATCAAGATACATTTGCATAAGACACCTTCAAACAAGCACAAAAGTCTTCCAGAAAAAAAATGGGTATTAATTGGCAAGTTAAGGGGGAAAAAAAATCCTTTTTCTATGTCCTGTTGATTTTTGCTCCCAATTGCTCTCAGGGTGTTTGTCCTGACCTGGACATCTTTGATCTGAGATGGTATATGTTTCCACATCTGTCATTTCGCTTGAACCTTCTAAAAAATTTATATTAAGTCAAATGCAAGCAAGATTTCCTCAGCTTGCTGTTATTGGAGAAGTTAAAAGCAATGTCTGATTTATTTTTCAGTCTAAGAAGTGCTTAATATTGCTTAGAAATACCGCTTTGAAGATGTCCCAAATGGTCACCCAAAGGTAGTGGATATGTTCAGATGACTAGGTGAAGAGTCATGTATTGGTATTTTTGATAGCAGCACAAATATTTAGGGTTGTCATGCAATATCTGTGCATGAATTGGCTTATGTTAACATGATCTCAGACAAAATTATATAAAGCCAAAAATTATAGCATCATTATTATTATTATGACATTATTAAATAATGCCAAAATTAGCATTTTAAGCCTATTTCTTGCCTTAACTAGCTAATCTCCACTCAGAACATTGCCCTGTAACAATATATAATGCTAAGGCTGGCAGGTTGGGAACAGAATGATGCTAGGGGTTGGAGCATTAATTAAGAGCAACCGGATGCTGATTTATTCTATTCCTATTCATCAACACAGATTAGGTGCTAGATTTCTGATTTGGTTTCTGCTATTTACCTCAATTTCTTTGGCTTGTTAGTAGAGTATCAAGGATTCCTAAGAAATCTCCCAGCTAAATACTAACTAGGCCCTGAACGAGTTCATTTCTGAGAACAGATGAAAGCAGCACAGTTGTTCCAAAATGGGCATAGGCCAAAACATTCAACGCTCGCAGCCAACTGCTCATGAACTGTCTACAAACCAAGAGTTATTGGCAGGCAGCGTATGGCAAATATGTTGCTCTTCAGAAAACTGCGAACTCTTTGTGCGCCACTTTTAAGTCAATAAGCGGACCAAATTGTTTGTTATGAATTATATACAGCATTTCTACATGTCATCAGATGTGTTTCAGTGTAAAATCACCAGTCTATGATGATTAGTTAGCAAGCTGGAAATGAGGAGAATGTGGACAGCCATTTTCAGATAGCTAGTTTTTAAACTTTTGCCAAGATAAATCAAATTATGCCTCGATATCAAACTATGCCTAATAAACACCAGTGCTGATAATGAGCACCTGTATTTTTCACTTATATACCTCAGTGTTGCCACAAAGATTCATTGGGAAGAGTAATTATTGTTAGCGAGCATAGCAGTGACTATTGCAGTTGCTCTAGTAATTGCCGGCTACCATAATGCCATTGATAGCAAGTCAATGAGAAAGAGAGTGGCAAAAGGTTGCTACAGAGCTGCATACAAACCTGGCTTCATATCACTCCTTGCCATGCTCAGAGGATATCCTTATTCTTGTTTGTAGACTTCAACTTTACATCATCACGGTAAGCTTTGGCAAATTTCCTCTAGCTTCATGCCCTACAGTTTACTCCAGACCAAATTTTAGCCCTTCATTCTTGAATTCAGGGAAGTATCTTCCAGTTAAGGAATATGGATGGACAGTCACCACATCACAAGCTGTAAGTTCCTGTTGTCTCTTCACACAGCTTTATCTCTATAACAAAAGAAGTGTTGATAGAATCATAGAACTATTTATGTTGGAAAAGACTTTTAAGATCAAGTCCAACCGTTAACGTAACATTGCCCTGTCCACCTCTAAACCATGTCCCTAAGCGCCACATTTACACATCTTTTAAATACTTTCAGGGATGACGACTCAACCGCTTTCTTCGGCAGCCTGTTCCGGTGTTTGACAATGCTTTTGGTGATGAAATTCTTCTTAATATCCAATCTAAACTTGAGGTGCAACTTGAGGCCATTTCCTCTAGTTCTCTCACTTGTTACTTGGGAAAATATATCGACTCCTACCTTGTTACAGCCTCCTTTCAGGTAGTTGCAGAGAGCGATAAGGTTTCCCCTCAGCCTACTCTTCTCCAGACTAAACAACCCCAGTGGCTTCATTGCCCTTCTTTGGATACGCTCCAGCACCTCAATGTCTTTCTTGTAGTGAGGGGCCCAAAACTGAACACAGCATTTGAGGTACAGCCTCACCATTGTCAAAAATAAAGGGACAATCATTTCCCTAGTCCTGCTGGCCACATTATTTTGATAAAAGCCAGGATGCCACTGTTCTTCTTGGCCACCTGGGCACACTGCCGGCTCTTATATAGCTGGCTGTCAATCAACACCCCCAGGTCCTTTTCCACTAGGCAGGTTTCCAGCCATGCAAGTATTCAGAAAGGCTTTGCTTAGAAGGGTATAAGTTCGAGAAAAATATTGCATACTAGATCTGTACAGAGGACATCTTCAATGAGAATAATTTTCCTGAAAAGTACAGATGCCATAAGAGACCTTNTTGGCCACCTGGGCACACTGCAGGCTCTTATATAGCTGGCTGTCAATCAACACCCCCAGGTCCTTTTCCACTAGGCAGGTTTCCAGCCATGCAAGTATTCAGAAAGGCTTTGCTTAGAAGGGTATAAGTTCGAGAAAAATATTGCATACTAGATCTGTACAGAGGACATCTTCAATGAGAATAATTTTCCTGAAAAGTACAGATGCCATAAGAAACCTTGAAATAATCAGAAAACTGGAAAAGAGGGATCTGTCCATCCAACAGCTCAGAAAGTTATGTTGATCTGTTAAGGTTCCCCAAAGCAGCAGTAACAGGTTGCCAAGAGGATCGCTCAACATTTCAGTCAGTGTCTCAACTACAAATGCTTCTGGTCCTTACCTTGATGGAGATGCACAGTGTTCTTTGAAAGGACTGTGCTACCACCAAGGGCCAGAGACCACCAGTCCCAGGCATATCGTGTACTGCCTTGGTAGTTCAATGCGGGGAACACTGGGGAACTCAATCCCTGCAAAACCAACTGTACAGTACACAATAATAAAAAAAAGAAAACCAGTATTCACTCTCTCATGCCATATTTTCTCTCGGAAAAGCAGGTTGATTGATGCTGGGGTGTTCACTCAGGCTGGAAGGTGAACTTTGCCTTCATGTTTACATAGCCTGATTTTAATTTAAGGTTTCTATTTCTCCCATGTGGTTTCTTCTCCCTGCCCTACTCTGTGAGTTCATCGAACTTTATGAGTTATGCTAATCAGTCTGTTTTTTCTGTGCTAATTCATCATCTGGGCTCCAGTGGATGGATGAAGCTGGATCGTTGTGCTCATCATTCTGTACTCCACAGCCTCCAGCAGACTGAAGGAAGAGAGTGGTGAGTAGGGCTCGACCTGTTGGGCAAAGGTGACGAAGGACTACTTGGCAGAATAGAAAGGGCAAAGGGACACCCATTTCTCTCTGTCATCTTGGAAATGGATCTCCTCTCTCCATGCAACTTTTCCTCAAGACATAACAATTCTCCTGAAGTCAAATTTGAGGATGGGGTGCTGGGGAGGTTCTGAGAGCAGCATTAGTGTCAATAAGCTGTCAGGAACTGGTCTTATTCATTATGGTTATTGGGTAACTGCCAAGGGGCCTACAGTAATTCAGTTGAGTTTCTTCTCTGCTAAATGAATTTACAGTGATGAATAGTGTTTTCTGGGTAATTTAATAATATTAATGAGATCTCACTAGGTTGGCATTCATTTACATTCTTGAAGGTGTATCCCCTGCTGGCGGTCTTTGGAAAGACTGGGGTGGACAGGAAAACCAATATCCTAATTCGTTCACATCCCTAAATACTTCCAATAAGGTAAAGATTTCAAAGCACTTTATTGGTTCGGTTTATTTAATTTACATTNGATCTCACTAGGTTGGCATTCATTTACATTCTTGAAGGTGTATCCCCTGCTGGCGGTCTTTGGAAAGACTGGGGTGGACAGGAAAACCAATATCCTAATTCGTTCACATCCCTAAATACTTCCAATAAGGTAAAGATTTCAAAGCACTTTATTGGTTTGGTTTATTTAATTTACATTGCTCTTTTTGTAATGTGGTTTTATGTCCTACACAAGCAGTAAAACCAGTATTGTTTAGTCAAAAGTGCCCTTCAGAAAAATATTAGACTTAGAAATAGATATCAAAATGATCAGAATTATTATCATTATTATCCAAGAATCAGATTATGGAAATGCAGTAATTCACTCAAAATAAATCTGTCTTCTACCAGAGCACAAGCAACCTATCTGTATGAGATAAGCAGTGCTGATTGCACTGATAGCTGTCATCTCAGCCAAGTGTCAGCTATTGAAAAGGGGACTGATAGAAAGAAGGTATTCACACTTGTGTTGGGTCTGTGTGGTGGGGCTTTGGTAGCAGAAAGCTACACAGATGGCTCTTGAAAGAAGTTGCTGGAAGCTCCCCTGGCTCCAAGTCGGACTCGCCTTAGACTGAGACTGAGCCAATTAGCAGTGATACATGTGCCTCTGGGATAATGTATTTAAGAAGGGGACAAAGAAACTGAGGAGACCTGCAGCAGATGGAGGAGGGGGATGTGAGAGAAACACCTATGCAGATACCTCGAGTCAGTGAGGAAGGAGGGGGAGGAGGCGGCCAGAGCAAAGATTTACCTGTAGCCCATGGTGAGAGGGCAACCTGTGCCCCTGCAGCCCACGGAGGACTGCAGTGGAGCAGCCCATGAAGGACCACAGTGGAACAGAGATGGACCTGCAACCTGTGGAGGACTCTACACCAGTGGAGGTGCCTGCAGCCGAAGAAAGTCGTAATTCTGTGGACAGCCCACGCTGGGTTGGTGCAGATCTGAGAGACTGCACGGAGCGGGGGAAGGACTCACGTTGGAGCAGTTCATGAGGGACTGTCTGCCATGGGAGATACACCGCACTGGAGCAGGGGAAGTGTGTCAGGAGCCCTCACTGCCTGAGGAGGAAGGAGCGGCAGAGACAATGTTTGCTGAACTGACTGCACCCCTCATTCCAT
>VZSC01007411.1:29634-93458 GCA_013398225.1 Steatornis caripensis | reverse complement strand
TTGAGGACAACATAAATCTCAAAAGGACTTGACAAATTATTTAGCTAGATTATTGGTGAAAAATGAGAATTTTTTCTAGGTACCCTTTAAAATACTTTGTGGAAAATGCAAAATCAGCTGAAATATATTTAGCAATTACCTTCAAGTTGACAGTGCTTTCTGATGTACGAATCATTCTCTGGCTTCCTGGAATCCTGCCAAAGTGTGCCATTCACATTTTTCCTGTCTAAAGTAAAAAAACCAAAGACAGCAGTCACCTGAATTCATAGCAAACCTCTGAAATAACAAGTCTATAAAAATAGTATCAGAATGCAAATCAAGCAAGCTTGCAGAACACTGTAGCGTCTGCTCAAACACAGAAATGAATTGATGATTTCACAATGTAGGAAATTTGATGGATAGATGGTATTTCATGTGGGCAGACTTCAAGTTTTATAATCTTTTGCTGCTGTCTAATATCTCATTTAACACTGTTAAAACATGATCAGAATGTTTGTTATCTTAACCCTGGTTTTCAGACCTAGAAGCCCACAGAACATTTGTGCCTTTATTTTGCTTCCGGGAATTGTATAAATATTACTGAATTTTACAGTTGACCATCTAGTCTGTTAACAAGAAATGGCATCAAATGCCCCCGTGTATGTCACACATGCTCCAAGGCTAGTACTGTCTCAGCTTGAATGGGAGAAACTAGGTTGGCTTTTAGAACAAGATGGCCATTCTCCTGTTCTCAGTGAACTTCAAAGCGGTCATGCTTCACAGCATATTGATAACTATTAAGTTTTTGTGCTTTCCGCTTTGGGGTTTTTTTTTATATTAGATTTCACTCTATATCAGAACATTTTCTTTATGAAAGCAGTTGTCGATTCTGTCAAGTGCTGGAGTTTCATTATAGCCTGGATGCTGTAGACCAAATGATACTGTTCTGCATGAAAGTCTTCCCAGTGCAAGGCTACAGAATGAAGTCTTAACATAGGGGAACTTTCAGCTGAGACACATTGTTATGAAATACAGCTGCGTCATTACAGGCAGGCATAATAACCTTTTTACTCAGTAAGGGCTAGATACAACAACTAAACCTGAGCTCCAGAGAATAAATAATAGAATGTTAGCAGCAAGCTCTCACTGAAAAAAAAAAGTAATTTTTACCTTTTAAGAAAGTGGTTATTATTTCCAACAGAGGATTTACAAAATAGAACTCGTTGAATCACAAGTGTGGATAATAATATACAGTGCCAGGATGGGTTTAAGAAAAAAAGCCCAACCCCAAATTTCTTTGGTGAACTTGTTTGTGAAAGCTGAAGCAAAGTAGTTTAACAGAAGAATGGGCAGGGACTTGAATTTGATTAGATCAGAGATTTTTCATCTTTTTATAGAAATGATTAAAAGAAACACTGGACATGCTGAGTATTTCTCATGCTGTCCCATAACAGGCTCTTTAAATCTCAGTTTTGTTTCTATGTTTAACTAGTTTGTTTTCAATATCTACCTACAAACGTGTTTGTGAGAAGCAGGGCAGGGGGTCAGGATATGCTGATAGCTTAACTGTGTTCTTTCCTTTGCTTTTGCTCCAACAGCTGTAAAGTAAATCAGACCCTTAATTAAAGTTGTCTCTGTGAGATTAGCAAGTATACAGTAAGTGGTTTAAGCAGTTACTAACCAAATACTTCATTTTCAGACATGGACTTCTGGATGGATCTAAAAGAATTGAAAGAATTTACTGTTAGCTGAAAGTCAGAATGAAAAACAAACGCACATTTAATCAAATATGGATATTTTCAACCTTATTCTTCACAGCAGGGCACGGGGAATTAGTTGTGCAATTCCCACTGGCTTCAATTGGAGTTACTTGGCTTTCCTTCATTCACCCAATCATATACTCCCACATGCCTGAAACCTCTGAAAGGTTTTGAGTTTTCATTCTGCAAAAATATGTTGTTCAAGTTTCTTTTTGGAATGAAAAATTCATGACTGAATCAGAGAGCCCAACAGGAAGAAAATAAGAGTTTTCTTTAGACATGATGTGAAGTGTCCTACAAATTTTAGAAATTAGTGTCTGAAGTTTGTCGACATAATAATGGATTGAACCAAAGAGCTACATATGAACTTACCATCCCCACAACCTTGAGTAACATTTTATTGCCCAAATAAACTTTGAGCTTTTTGCACATTTACGTCAAGAAATAGTCCTAACTCATGCTTCCATCTGTGGTCAGTGGTTTATAGATGATGATTTAAAGAATACACTAACTTAACAGGCGAAAAAGGAATCTTTGAATTAAAGATACAGCCTGTGAATTAATTAGTTTCACTTTACTCATAAAAACCCCAATGGATAGTAATTTATGAGCTAGAGGATTATACTATATGAGACCAGAGACTCTCTAATCTGTGACAATGATCATCAGAAGAGAAAGAGCACAAAAATTGAGACCCATCTCCCAGCTTCAGACACGTAGGTGCTGAAAGGTTTCCTGAGCAAGAGGGTGCACCTGAACTATTGTTTTTTTTAATGAACTGGTCCATAACCATTANCTGTGACAATGATCATCAGAAGAGAAAGAGCACAAAAATTGAGACCCATCTCCCAGCTTCAGACACGTAGGTGCTGAAAGGTTTCCTGAGCAAGAGGGTGCACCTGAACTATTGTTTTTTTTAATGAACTGGTCCATAAGCATTAGTTCCTTTTGAAACCACATGGATTTTTTTTTTTTTGCTTCCAGAGTCCACAATTTAATTCTTACTGTCTAAACAAGGCGTACTGCTGTTTATTTTATTTCTGCTATTCTATTTCATTTGGCGCTTCCTTGTTGCCTTGTTGTGAAAAAGGAGAATGATAATTCCTCATTCACTTTCTCCATATTTGCAGAAAAGGCTAATGTGAAATTTTTTGCCTTATCAATGGGGATATCATGTCAGGATAGTGATGACTGGACACTCACAATGAAATAATTTTCATTACAAAATATTTTCTAGGTTGAGTGAAATTGTTTTCATCCAGCTTACTCGTGTTTTATATTGATTAGTCAAATTATCTAGACAACACTTCTAAAATTCTCATAATTGATTTAGAATAGGATTAGTTTTAGAATAGAATAGTTTTATTTGTATTGTAAGATTTGACACTGTAGTTAGACACCACTGTTTATATTCCCGGGGCAGACTCTGTTCTGATCTAAGCAGGAGACTATTAGGCAGCTGGGTAATTGCATCATATTTGGTAGAACTTGGTAGGGTAAACCTTGGGCAAGGCCTACGCAGTAGTTTGGCTCCTTTAAAAGTGTTAAAGAATGATGATAAAACCACGAATAATAGAGTTATGTCCATACTTTAATTAATGCAGTTTTGGGAGCATTTTCACAGGACCCTGTCTGGTCACAAATAACTGAGATCTCACAGCTCTGAGTGCATATGTCTCTGTGTTTGCACTTGATAAGTTACGGGTGTTTTCATCAGATGACCAGAAATAGATTAAGACTGTTACTCAAGACAAAGCAGCTCTTGATTTCCTTTGAAATTTTTATCTGTTTTGAAATTTCTCAGCAACAGACATAGATAACACTGTTGTTCTGAACTTAGCAGAGCCCCACCTAAAAAAAAAAAAAAGTCCAGGGATTTTAATGTCTGTTACAGTCAGACAGATAAGATCTGTCTCTATCATTCTATTAGGCAGGATGTCAGATTTCATCTGCAGGGGACCACTTCAGTAATGCAATAGCCTTCAACCTGAAGCCAAAAGAGAATTTTCAAAATAAATTCCTCTGCTAACTAATATACATTAATCATTAGCCCAAACGATAGCATTGTGTCTTAATGAATGGATGAAAGCATGCTGCTGTCGCAAATGTACTTGGTAAAACACAGTTTGGCCTGCTTTATCTGAATCATTTTGCAAACTAGTTTTTTTGCTTGGATTAAAAACACAAACAAAAAACTCTTCAGGAGATTATCAGGACAATGCTATAAAATAGGTTACCGCTTCAGTCTTCCAGAAAAGCAGACATATGGTTAAACCAAGCTCAGATTAACTGCATTTGGGTTTAGCTGTACTGGTTCTGTTATTTTGGAAGAAATCTTTATATATAGGAAAAAATCATTGCAAAAGAGCTTTAGTAATACATTACAAGCTTGTTACTTGCTTTCCAGCTGCAACATTAATACATGTACTCTATGAGAATTAAAGCAACATTGGCAAACATTAATAAAACAACAAGGATGAAAGGTACAGACAAATATAGTGACACTGTGTAGACCTCAAACTGGTCTCAACTTACTTTCTTTTTTTGGTCACTGTGTTCTCAAAGTCAGGAAATTCCTTTTAAAAAGACAGAGAAAAAAAGTCTATGAAAATCAGAAATGCTTAATCCAAATATAATATTTTCCTCACTGGAAAGACACTGAATGATGTACTTGTTATGTGTTTTTAATATCTACTAACATTTCCAGTCTTTTTCCAACAGCTGCAGCTGTGGAGGACACAGCGCAGCAGAGAATATATGTAGTTATTTGTCCTGATTTTAGGAGGCTTCAATATCCACGACTCCCAAGAACTTGACAACCGTAATATCCCTGAAAAAACAGAGAACAAGACTCTTACCTGAAGAAAGAACATATTTCTTCCATACTATGATTCTTTTAAATTTTATGAAGATAGAATACCCACACGTTACAATGGAATGTGGCTTTCTGAGGGACACAGAAGGACCCAGACTCCGTAACCCAATTATGTGTAGAAGAGAGCAGGAAACTGCAAGTAAAATTGAAAATTGTACAAGTCTGCCTGGCAAAGCTCTGAGGGGCACCAAATCAGAACCAAGCACTGGCCTGGAGGCGAGATCACACAGCCCCCAGGGCCCTGATGATATGTGCCCTGACAAAATGTGGGAAGGAAGAGCAGAGTTATGTGGATGTTGAAAGAGTGAACAAAAGGGTACTTCACTCTGCAAGTGATGCAAAACATCTCACTGCAGCTTTGCTGTCACAGTTATCCTGGGACTTGAAGTTAATTTTAACTGTAAGAAAACCTGAGGATGTCATGCTAGGACAGAAGAGATCTCTGATCCCTATACTATTTTGATATCTCCTGAGACAGAATATCAAAGCCCTGTATACTTTCATATCTATTTCTTCCATCCTGGAAAGCAGAAACTGGTATGGAAATGTCCATGATGAATGCCACTTCAATCTGCTGTGCAACAAGACACATTAAAAAACCCCAAAACATTCATTATTTTATAAACATGAAAACTTCAGTGTATGGACCTATTTCTCATATTCTTATGTTTAGTTTATTTCCTTTGGGTAATACTATCTACATCTGCATGGCTCTGACCAGAGTAATTTAAAAATGTCATCCAGGTTGCATGATGAAAAGCCAAAACATATACTACATAAAATGATGTAAGCGCGTAATTGAGCTTTTTATATTTTTCCTCTCCTCTCGGTAAAACCCATCATAGATTTTTTTAAGCTTCTTCAGGAGATTGCATTAAGAAAAGGCTGTTTCACTCACTGAGGTTATTTTAGCTGAGTGTAGGAGGTCCTGTTAGCACCTGGACATTTGTGAATGCTAATAATTGTATTCAGTTTCCACAGATTTTTTTTTTGCATGTGTAGATTTGTTCACAGATGCTGTGTGCAGATCAAAAGAGTGTACAGAATTTATCATCCACTTTGAACTACTACAAGCAATGTAAGATAAATTTCTTGCTGAAAAGAAATTCAGCATTTCAATCTTGGGACAAATCTTTTCAACGGCTCTAAAGAAATGACTACATGAGGTGCACAGGCACAAAAATAAGTTGAAAAAGTGATTTTAAGGCTCTTTTTAAAGGGTAGTGTCAACATCTCATTAAAAATATCAAATATGTTATTTCAAAGAGGATTATTAAAGGAAGCATTATGCATGAAGGTCAGAGACTAAAGGATATTGTAAGTTAGAATCTGTACATGATACAGTGAAAAATTTGAGACAGGGCCCTCTCATAAACCTCAGTGTGGCCATATACCTGGAAAGACTATTAATCCATACTTTCACATGCCAAACACCTCGTGTGGAACATGAAACATAGAATTGTAGGTTTAATCTTTTGCTCCACCGTTTAAAACCAATGCTTCAGCACCAGCTTCTTAAAATCCAGCAAAAATGCATGTATGGCATTACATCATACACTGAGGTGATACTGATGTGAGTTCACTGGATATCATGGGATGCAGTGCCACAATGAAATACGACAGTGGCTTTAAATGGCCATTTTAAAATAGCACCTTTTATTTGACAAACTTCTTCCTGCTATGTCTGAATCAGCTGGCTAAATTGGGGTACAACAATAAATTACTCTTGTTCGTACTTTTTTTCTTTAAAGTATCTATCTTTTCAGTATTTGGCCACACTTAAAATAATATGTAACTTTAATCTGAAACTAGAAATTAAGCAGTTTTAAAAACATGTTTTATCTTCAAATGTAAATTAAGATTCATCTAGACTCTACTCTCCATATTCTCTGAAGTGCATAATTAAATTGTTTATGGGAACAAATTTTTCCCTCACTATTCCAAATATGAATAATCTGTTTCCTAAAAACAAGCTGCACATGTGGAAACTCAGCATTATGAAATTATTAATCGTCCTTTCCCCCCTGCTTTTACCTAATAAAGAATTGAATGAGTCCCTGGGGTGTTTACAACCTGGCTAAGAAAGCTAGAGCTCCTGTGTCTCTTGAGACTTGCAAACAGGGAAAAGATAATTTCAGATAACTAGCTCTCTTCTTTCCCTCACTGGAATCAAATATCAATTATAATGCTATATATTAAAGCAAGTATCATGACTGATTGTGATTTTCCTGGCAATAACTTAGAAAGACTGATAAGTTTCTGATATATAGGGTAGTCAATCATAGCATGGTCAGCAGTTGAAGAGTATGTTTATCTCATGACATTCGGTGATTGTAATCTGGCAGGAAATAGTTTTAATACTGAAGACTCTTCTTGAGAAGCTTAAGATAGCTCATGAGGTAGAAGACTGTAACACGAAGCTACATGAAGTAGAAGTCCGGTTTCCCAGTTAATAGCATAGTTAAGGCAAAGAGCGTCGGTACGATTCATTACCGTTGGCTACCAACTGTTTCTGGGGAAGATCTGATTCAGCTTCACTATGTATAATGTTGAAAACCAACATGAAAATCTGTTTTTGTTCTTTTTATCTGAGAATATTACCAAAACTGACCAACAAGCAAAGTAACCGAAAAGTTAACAGGCCAATTACCTGAGAGGATTAAAATCAAAAGGCAAGTGTGTATAACAGGCACAAGACAGTACCATATGCAACCAGGCGAAACATTTTGTGTACTAAACAGTCCTTCTAAGTTATCTGGAGAAGAACAGTGTACATGAAAGAGAGATTGTTCTTCATCCAGGATGTGTCATTTGGGCAGATATTTGGCCAGGAGCAAAAATAATCACAGTTCTAAAAGGTGCCCAAAGAGTACGTTCGCTGAATTATGTCCTGCACAGCTTCAGTGACCACAGTACCCTATATTTCCCACACCTCCAGAAGAATGTCACAGTCCAGCTACGACCAGGACAAATCACAACAACTACCTTGCTGCGGTACAAGGAAAGATTTCCTCTAGCACTGGCCTCCGTTTTTTAAGTCGAGGGGAGCAGATCTTTAACACCTGTCCCGTTGATTTCCAAAATTGTACAGAACAAAGGAAGGGGGCAAAGCCTCCTAAGGAGGAAATGTGCTGCCTCAGGCTGCTCTACCCTGAGGATATTTAACAGCTCTGTGGAATCTGCATGGCCATGGTTCTGCCGACCATTTAAATGCACTCTCGAACCCCTACCTACTTAGCAGTGCACTTAAAGTGTGTGCATTACAGAATAATGATAGATGGCTGAATCAGGGCCTGGGGGAGCCAATAATGTTCTGAATTTATCATGCTATGGGGGCTGCCCTGCAGCCTGGAACCAAGTGACGGAATTAAAAATGGGAGAGAAGTACAAATGGGCTCAGTTAATAAGCTTAACGGCTTCATCCAAGGTGTAGGTCTAATAACTCACATGCTAGAAATAGCAGATAAGATTACATGTAGTCCTTTGGCCTTAGCGACATTTTTCCATAGGTCTTACTGCTGGCATGTCATCGCTAATCCTGTTTTCTAATTCTAGAGAGAATTTTGTAAATAATCATGTTGATTCTACAGCCAGCACAGTGACACACGAGCCAGTCATTATTTTTAGTTAAGTGCTGAGCTGAATATTCTCTCAAAACAGAACAAAATAAAACCCACAGTCAGTCTTAGGAAGCTGCTTCTTAATATCTAGTGAGCCAACAGTTCACTTGCCCATTTAGCATTGCTTTTATTGATGATGAAATTTAAATTTAGTGATGAATAAATGTGTCATCACTAAAATTTCCCTTTTAGGAAAACAGAAGAGCATGATAAGAGTTTACAGAAACCAAAGTGCTGGATTCTTCCATTCACTGGTGTGCATGTATCTTCATAGACTGTGCAGTGCCATCCCACGAAACCAGCGCTGAGCAACGTGAAAAATGTTTTGCTACAATTTCTTCAGATTAATGCACACATTCTCTAGTCCTGCACTAGCAGCAAATCTGTCTCTCTAGGCTGGCTTAATGAAAATAAAGTTCTGTATTGGATAGGTTGATTATTTTTATTTAGCTGAAAAATTTATGAAGCCTAACTCTGTACTAATTAATGAAGAATCTGAAGTAATGTTGCCAAATCATAAAAAAAGAACAGAACAGGAAAAAGCAAGAAATTAGAAGCCTGATGTAAACAATCGCTGCAATTTCAATTCTTAGTCTTACATATTGTGAAAATCATAGCAGAGCACAGTGGTATGGATGTGTCTTTACCAGACTTTGACAAGATAAAGGATAATTTCTAGTAGTTATCTACTGCAAAGTATATTAGGATGTCATATGTCACATCCTGGGTACAAACCAAAAAATGAATCTGCTTTTAGTTTTCATTTTACTTTGTCTAAATACTGTTCCTAGCAGATAAACACCTATTGGGCAAGGAAATACGAGTGCAGTTGTCATTAAATATCAAGTTAGTTTGAAGTCACGGCAAAGAGGAAAAACACTGAATGGATGTAGGAGCTGAACTACGATGTCCACCTTTGCTAGTGGCATGTTTCAATACAGTTGTGTAACACAGCCCTAGCCAAATAACTAGAGCTTTACATGCCTGAAATACTACAAGCATGCTAAGATCAGGTTACAGACATATTTCACAACCATGACTAAACACGCTTAGCTGGAACAGTGTAGAGGTGACTCATAGCAACAAGGTCACAACCTGATCATGGGGAGAAACCTGTCACACAGGAGAGCATCTCCCACCTACTGCAGTAAGATTATAACGTAGGCACATTTCAGAGCCCAGGCTCATAGATCTGCGCTGATGCTGTGAGGAATCATATTGAGATCTCTGCACTGCTACGCTCTGAAAACCAGGACCATTATATAAAGCACCAAGAGCATCTGGGAGAGAGAGACATGCATGGAGTGAGATGGTTGCAGCAGCAGAGTCTGGGAAGAACAAGTTATTTCCATTAATCTAGGAATTCAACAAGTCAGAACAATTCCCAGCCATTCTCCTATCCCACTAGCTCCAGCACTTTCTTCATGCAAGTACTGTGTGCAAACCTGCTTTGTGATATTGCAACACCATAGGCCCAGCAGTCTCATAGGTACACGGTACCTAACCCAGAGTGCATATGGGTAAAGCCTGGTATAGTTTCTGAAGGAAGGACAGTCTCTCTTCTTTGAATAACGAGCATCCTGTTTTCCCTTTATTCCTTCTCCAGACTGCATCATATGTTGCTATAGATAGGGATAGTAACTATAAATGACGGACCATCATTAAGCAGAGAACAGAGATTATGAAATGAAAAAGATTATGAAATTTAATATACTATGTTAAAGTATTTGTCAAAGACTCAATGATATATTATACCAATAACATACCAACAATAAAGGATTAAGTAGAGTAACATTATTTAGGAAGAAAAAAAAAAAACAGACAAAAACCTCATTCACATTTTTGCCTATGAGGTCTTGTTAAATGTGAAGGTTATTCCAGAAGCCATGAGTTACAAAATTCATACAACTCATACTTCAGAAACGCAATTTTTTTTAATATAAAGGACAACCAAAGACACCAATAGTATATCCTGTAGAGATAAACTCTACTAATATCTGTACCCAGCATTTTCATATGCTATTACTTGCAAAGAGAAATTCCCTCATACAGTAAAGCTGCGCTAATCTCACTTTGCTGCTAGCTGTATAGAAACTCATGACCTGTTTTCCAAGTGTACTTGTTAAGACTGGACAGAAATCAGGTCATTGGCTCAGAGATGAGATTTGAACAGAGAGCCTAAATAGTTCAAACCGACAGTTAAGCCAGCTGAACACACATGTCCTCACATAAAGAATAATAGCTTTTTGCAAAATACATTGCATGCTTCACCATTAAATTTTGCTTACCAAAGATGTAGACCTATCAGGTGGTCCACAGTTCACATGCATGCTCACTGGAGTGCTAGCCCGGCTGTCAATAGTAGTTGTATCCTTGGGTTCTTGACGTTCTGGAACAGGCTCATACAAGCTGTCCATTGAGCCCTCCTAAAATACGTTTAAATAGGTTTTCAAAGATGAACACTTGTAAACATATTAAAATAATAGTAATTTAAAAACCAAGCAGTTTCTGTGATTCACCAAATAGAGAGTGATTTTCCTCCCCTGCCTTTTGAAATCTTTTATTTACTCCTTTCTCTAAAAAAGCATATAGAAATTTATTATAGTGAGTACCCAAATGAGAGTTCAATGATATCATGGCTTAGATTCCACAGATTGGCAGAGGTAAAGCTGGGGGCACAACAAAAATTAGCATTATCTGCTCAGAAGGAGTAAAATCAGATGTATATCTTCACCTGAAGACCACACGAAAATTCCTGTGAAAACTATAAACCAATAAAATGTCTACATAAACTATAAAAATATTTTATAGGTAGTACTTATTCTTTATGGGAAGAAGTACATTTGATGCAGAAAGGTAACCTTATTCCTTAGAAATAAACAGAAAAAATGCTGCCAACTCACAGAATTTGTGAGTCATGATTTAGGCCTCCTAAACAACAAAAATCGCTAGAATTAAAAATAAATTCCATTTGTATTCAAATTTTTGAACTCTATGTTATAATGCATATGTAAGGGTTCTTTTTCTTCAGCCACCAAAAATATAAACATTTTAACAGAAACTAAGATTTTCACTTTTATCCAACAACTCCAGGAGCCAGGATTAAATATATACACCCCCGTTCCATAATTCAAGAGTTAAATGATAGCAGATGGCAGAACTAAAGACACTGTAACTAATGATCCTAGATTTTAGATGTTGCCACTTTGATCTGCACTGAATATATTCCCAATGAATTTTGATTACTGATTTTAACTGCATTAATTAAGGAATAAATCAAATTTATAGCAGTGTGACTTACAGCAGAGCAACACCATTGAAATTAACATGGTATATTATAATTTAAAAGCATTTGTTCCTCTAGTACAGAAGATAAACACAGATGTATATTTGAAGTTATATCATTAACATGTAAAGCTTTACAGGCAATATTATTGCCTGGTGAAACAACAGTTCAACAACATGACTAATTTTGACAACCACAACGTTTATCTATGGACCTTTATTTGCTTCAGTCTACTGGAGTCTTGATAAGCCAAGATAAATGTTGCGGGACAAATATTACACATTGAGCCTCTTGAAAATACTCGTTATATACTGGAGTTTATTATACACTGGAACTAATGAGTTAATGCTTCCTGGGAAAGCGGCACATGGCTTATGAAGCACACTACACACAGCTTGTGCTCTTAAAAGCCAGCTGAGCCAGGGTTTTGACAAAAACCGTGTTTATTCACAAGAATAGTATTTTTCCTTACTGTAACTGTGCTGCCATGTAGTAATGATGGTTCAGGCTCTCAGCTTGAAATTGTGGATTGAACATTTCTAGACAAAAATGGTGAGTTTAAAACCTTGTTACACCCTTCCAGGATTCTGCAATGTAAAATACAACCATATCCTCCCTCAATAGGGAATAATACAGGATGTGGATAAGAAGAGTATTTAATTAACAGGGAAGCATAAAACAGAGCTCATGTGAAAGAGGGAGCATGAGAGAGAGAAGAAGAGAAGGAAAAGAGAGGGTGAGGAAGAGTGAAAGGAGAGAGAGGGAGAGGAAGAGAGTAAGAAAAGAGAAAAAAGAGTGAGAAAGAAGATATGTAAAGGAGAGAAGGGAGGAAAGGAGTGAGAATAAGAGAGGGAAAAGAGTCAAGGAGAGAGAAGGAGATGGGAGAGACAACGAGAGAGAAAGGGAGAAAGGGCATGGGAGAATGAGCGTGCAAGAAAGGGGAAGAGGGAGTGTGAGAAAGCTCAAACAAGAGAAGGTTCATCTGAGCAAGATGGAGCACATGGGTACGAGAAAAGGCAGGTGTGTAAGAAGAAGCAAGTGTGCAGGAAAAGCACAAGTACATGTGAAAGAGTGAGGGCACGAGGAGCAGGAAATGCATGAAAAATAACGAAGACACAAGAACGAGGAGGCTTGCAGTAAGCGAAGCACATGAGAAAGCACAAGTGCCCATGAGAAAGAACACAAGAAAAAGTGAGTGCACAAGGTAAAGCAAGCACACAGAAGAGAGAGTGGGTAAAGAAGAGAAAGAAAGAGATGTGATAGTAAGGGAGAGAGAGAGAATGCATGAGAGCTAGTGAGAGGAACTCCGAGAGAGGATGCATGAGAGCGAGTGCGTGAGAGTGAGAAAAGGCAAGGAAGAGCACATGAGAAAGAGATATCGAATAAGAAAGCTCACCTGAGGGAGATTGAGCATGAGGGTACAGGAAAGGATGTGAGTGCACGAGGAAGCACGTGAGTGTGTGAGTTGGAGGGTAAGTGCATGGGAAATAGAAAGTGCATGTGAGGAAGAGCCAGGGAATAAGAAAGAGTGAGGGCACAAGAAAGAGGGAGGGTGCCAAAAAGAGTGAGGACACAGGAAGAAGCAAGGGTGCAAGAAAAGGAGGGCCCTCAAGAAGGAGAATGCGCACAAAGAGAGTGAGCATGGACAAGAAAGTGAGTGAGAGAGCAAAAGCATGAGAAAGAGTGAGTGCATCCACACAAAAGTGTGTGAGATCACAAAAGAAAGACCACAAAAGAAAGACCACAAAAGAAAGACATAAATAGTGTGTAAGGAAGCATGGAAAGGTGCAAGAAAGAGATGGCACGAGGAAGCAAGTGAGCATGAGAGTGTAGGAAAGAGGCAAGTACATGGTTGCAGTAAAGGACACAAGGTTGCAAGAAAGAGTGCAAGGTTGTGAGAAAGAAAGTGAAGGTGCAGCAAAGGGACCAGGCATGAGAAAGAGACTGAAGGCATGAGAAAAGGAGTGGGCATGAAAACGCACGTACTGATATCCAGAAAGAGCAAGTGTGCAAGAAAAAGTCAGCATGAATGAGAGGAGAGCGTAAGCATGACAGAAGAGAGGGAAAGAGAGAGGGTGAGGGAGAAGGAGCAGGAAAGCGGGAAAAAGCAAAAGCTAAATAAAGCAAGAAAGAGTAAGAGAGAAAAAGGGAAGGTGAGGTCAAGAGAGAGAGAACGAGCATGTGCTAAAGAGTGCTAAAGAACAGGGGAGGGAAAGAGTGCATGAGAAAGATCAAATGACAAAGAAAGCCCACATGCAAAAGAGCGAGCACGAGGCCATGGGAAGGGATGCGCACAAGAAAGAAAGTCCCAAGAGTGGGATAAAGCACATCAACATGCGAGAGTGTGGTTGCATGAAAAACAGCAAGCATGTGTGAGGAAGAATGAGGGCGCGAGAAAGAAGGAAAGCATGACAGAAGCAAGGCCACAGGAAAGAAGGAACACTCCAGAAAGGGAGAATGCGCAAGAGATAAAAAAGGAGACGGCGCAAAAAGGGGAGAGAGAGGGCACGGGAAGGGGGGGTGTACAGCGATGGAGTGAGAAAGCATGCATGAGGGTGTGAAAATGATAAAGCACAAGGTTGTGAGAAAGGGTGTGAGGGCACAAGACAGTGCGAGAAGAATCAAGGGCATGAGAAAAGGAGAGGGCATGAGAAAGTTTGCCTGCATACATGAAAGAGTGAGCATGTAAGAAAGAAAGTGCACATGAGAGAGAGAATGAAAAAGGAAAAACTAGTGAAAGAGAGAGCGAGCACACACGAGAGGGAATGCTCGCAAAAAAAAGAGAGCACTGATGTGAGAAAGAGCAAGCATGAAGGCACAGGAAAGGGTTGGTGCAAGAAGGGCGGGGTTGAGGGCAAGAGAGCATGAGAGCACAAGAAAGCAAGCACACAGGGAAGTAGTTAGTACATTTCCTTTCTCCTACATGGGATGAGAAAGTCTTTTGAAGCCCTTTGCATCAGGAGTTTTATGGGAGAAAAGGTCCTAGTTCAGATCTAGATGAAAATAATCATCTGTAACTCTTTTCTTTGCATGGTGTTATTATCATGGCATGCAGAGACTAGGTCAATCATAAGGTGGAGAGAGGTGCATTTAGTAATGCAGCCCGGTCATTCTCCAGCTCAGTGTTTAAATGTGAACTCCTGCGTATGGTGGAATGACAGGAACCCAGCTTAAATGAACAAGGAGTATACGAAGATGATTACATGGGAAGCACAACAAAGCTCAACGACTCATGTCTCTTCTACTCACGCTACACTTTAGAGGGTGATCTTTCCACATTCAGGTAATCCTTCTTTGTTAAAACACTTATTTTTAAGTCAATTCCATTTCTAAGTAACATCATGTCCCAATAGTCATAGCAGCATTGGTATCTTTCTCTTCACTCTATGATTTCTTTAACATATAAAGGCTCAATCTAATTAATAATTTATCTATTACACCACTTTTGTTAATACTTACTTTCTCTGCATCTCACATCACAGAAACATTAGTTTTAAGTGCCAAGGGCTGTTTCAGTTTATAACTTTAGATGTAATATCTTTTAAATTGTGCTGTCAACTATCAAAATAAAATAATAACTAGTTCAGTGCTACTGAGAATCACTAGGACAATCAGATTTTCACTCAGTACTTAACTTTACATTTTACTAGCAAAAGCAGTGTTTAGCAAGCTACCGTATGGAAGAGAAATCAAATGCAATGGTTCTTATTTAGCTTAAACCCTAAGATCTGTGCTCAACTTGAATAACTGATCTGAGCAACCCTGGAGTGTTGTGTCCTTTCTCTACCGCCCTTCTTACACAGGTTTCTGACACACAAGATGTCGGCACATCTAAAGTATCTGAAATTCTTCTCTGTCTTTGTTAGTGCCATTACTAATGCCACTGTTCACTGCCAGAGAAGGTAGGATCTAGTCTTTAAGTATTGCCTTGTGTAAGGAAGTCCTTCATGCCCCTCATGTCCAATTTCTTATGGAAATTTTACTGAAATTCAGTTTTTCTTTGAAACAGAAATACACCTGGCTATATCTCTCTCAGTAAATGAAATGACGGACTAGAACGAATCAGGGTACTGTAATGTGATCATCTGCGCTGATGCCCGCTGCCAGAACAGCCCCATCGCACGCTTGTCTTATGTCAGCTAACAGACATCCAAACAACTCCTTGTCACACTTGTTAAAACACAATCAAAACTATACTTGACAGGCAGGTTGCACTCAGCTGCCTGGCTTTGGAGGGTTCGTTAGAACAGACACAGGTGCTTGTGCGCTGAGGCCCCACGCCTGGACAGGTTCCTGGACATGTATACATTATTAATTATAGCCTCTGTAAAGAAATACCTGAAAAGCCTGTTATTGGGGATAAGTGTACAACCATGGTCAAAGACGGCCCCATCTAAGGAGACACTTCTGCTGCTTTCAGCAGTAAATACTGCCAAACCGGTAAAAGTATACCGTATCAGAAAAAAGAATAACTCAGGTCAGGATTAATTTAGTTCCAGGTGAAATAGTGCTAACCCCGGTGTGTTATCTTGGATGCTGGAGAGCAGGTTTAGGAAAATAATGTAAGAAAAAAAATTCTACCTTAACTAAAGGACTTGATGATTCAATAACATATTTTATTTCTCGGATTTGTGGTATGCTGTCACTTTTTAGGCAAGGTATCAAAATAGAAGGTTTGGCAACATAACTACTTGCAATTCATACAGAAGCAGTGCTTGATTTGGGCACCTCTCTGTATATTGTCCATAATACAAAGAGCATTGTTCTGATTTAATTGTCTGACATGCTAAGCACCATAAGATGGAAAAGACACCGCAAATTCAGGACCTAAGGTTGACGTTTTAACATTATACGTCTACAAAAGAAGCGACATTTATGCTTCTGATAATTTTGTAAGTGGAAAAGGGACACAAGGTTTTGAAGGCAATTCTAATTTGTCTGCAAATCCCTTGAGATGAAGGCAACGAGTCTGATGCAAAATTAATCTCAGTTGATAAACCAAATTATTCTGATGTCAACTCAGGACACAAAGTATTGCTGGGGAAACACCCCATGCTGTAACACTCATACTAGGAGATCAAAGGGCTCCCAGGTGGCAATAGATTGGAGTAATTTCTGTCTGCTTCCCTGGGAAGGGCAGAGTCCAGTCCAGGCTCCAAAGCCCTTGCAACCATCTTGTGACTCTCTAGTGTTTTCAGCCTCCACGTCACCACTTGCTAGACTGGCCCATAACACTGTGTCTCTCATGCTAAAATATGTCTCAGTTTTATGGACAGGTACAAATGCAAACCCACAGAGAGTCAAATCCGACAGCATAAACTGATGCTTCTATAACTACTGTGGTAGTCCTACCAGTTTGGATCAGCCAGAATTCTGGTTCTACTCTGTTTTTAAGTGGAATATTCTCGTAATTCCCTCAGGTTGTAGCTTACTTCAACCACTGTAATCTGCAGGGTAGAAAACCATTGTCTGAGCTATAAAACACTGCATTTTAAAAACATATGCATATGTACACACAAGTACACACTCACTGCAATCTGAAGTCTTGTTAGTCTATGTGAGGAAAATACTTTTATGAGAATACTATTTGTTGGGGAAGTTCTTTTTGTTCTCTCTGTCGATAGCCTAAACTTCTCTTCCATGGTTTCAGGTTTAGCAGTTACTCCAGTTGGTCACTTGACGTAAATCAATCAGCAGTGATTTCTATTCATCAGTGTCTATTTGCATCTACTAAGGAACTGGCTCCTTCAGTGTCTTTGAAAGATGTCTTTAAAGCCTAATTATTAAAGCCTAATGCTGTGTATTATTTCTGACTTGCTCCTCCTGAAAAGTATCCTCATAATGATACTTCAACCACTTGTTGCCAGCCTTTTCACAGTCACAGGCCGACAGAGTAAAAGTAGCTAATGTATATACTTAGGTCATCAGCTCATTTCCAAGGTGGACAATCTGATTACTGAAAGCAACTGAACTGTCGAATGCTTAGGAAGGACTGCACAGGCCTCTAAGTTTTATGAAATACATTAGTGACTTAGGAATTCTCTCTAGATCTTGATGACTTGTGAGATGTTTTGTCAGGTGCTCAAAAGATTACCACAGTGAGCAGAACGGCTCCCATGGCAAGAACAGAGGTTATCTTCTTAACAGCAATCTTTAAAAAGAACTAATTATTTCATTACAGAAACTATCGTGGCACTAGCTTTCACTTGTTTGAACCATCCACTATTACTGCAGTCATTATCTCTCTCACAGAAACTCCAGTTGCTGCGCATCCAGTTTAATAGAGAAACTGCAACTGGACCTACTCTCACCCTCACAATCACCTACCCTGCATTTTGTCCAAATGCTGATTTTTCAACTGGTACAGTGCCCAACACCTTTTAAAAATGTGAACTACATAGAAAGCAAGAAGCTGTTCCAATGGAACAATAAAATATTGATACAACAGTTCTGTCCCAAAGAACTGCAGCAATGAGTATTTTCAAGCTGGTACAGATTGTACCACAATGCCATTGTTAATTTTGAACAAATGCACATGTCTTCACATTAAACTATGATGAAAAGTGTAATTGAATTCCCAGGGAATTATTTTTTATGAGTGACTCTTGTCACAGAACCCTAAAATGCCACTGCATTTTACTTTAAGTATTCCAAAACAGCTTTTAATCCTTATGATCTGGAGAACATCAGTACTCTGCACTAAGATAGCATTAGCCATCGGGAACAATGGTTTACAAAAGCAGCTCCCGTATTTGGATTTGTGTCAGTGCAGTTTGAATATTGATTTTTAGTATTCTCTCTAAACATATGGTGAAGATATACTGAACATTTGGACAAAAGATGAAAAACGGGCAAACAGATCTACTGTGCTGTATAAATAGAGCAAATATATTCATCTAATTACTACTACTAATACTGAGCATTGCTATTGACAGATGGTTAAGCTTTAAAAACAGAAACAGTTTCTGTGGATTTCCTATCATGATTTACCTGTTCATTCTGACCAGTGGTTTTGGGGCAAGAAAAGAGTGGGGCAGAAAGGGAAAAAAAAAATAGTATGCTAAATCAACTTCTCTCTCTGTGAGTAAATATTGCCATACGACTGGATTAGCCCTGATGACTACCAATTCATGCTTGGCTAATAGAAAACTAATGCTTGAAAAGTTCTAGCAGTTCTCCCAAACTACCTAAAAAGAAAAACAGATACTACAGTCTCAAAAAAACCCCCTAGCTTAAAGCAAATTATAGCATACACATATTTAGTATTTTTAACATACATATGAGATGTTCTACTGCATTGGCATGGAATGCCTCATATTTAAGTCTGCATGTTTTTTGTAAAAGTCACAGATAGTGTGCAGTACATTCATTGTATGCTTTTTGCTTCATCTTATTTGTACTGAAACATATTTTGCTATGTATAATTTCTCATACACAACCTTTCATACCTGCTAGCGAGACTCACTGTCGTTACACAACCCTTACACAGTCTGTGATATAAGACCTCAATTTGTTTCCATCCAAACACACCCAGAAGTTCAGTTTATCAACTCAGCAACCTGCTAAATAAAAACATGTGTGTGTGCACTTACCAGAGAAAAACAGAAAAGATTCATGTTGGTATTGAGATCCACTCCAGCACCCCAAAATTCCGCTCCACAAACTCCCACTGCACAATGCAGCTCCTCCTTGCTCTCCCAGCTGTTTGTACATTTCTCCCTGGAGATTACTGCAAGATTAAATCCCTGCAATAATCTACTGGGTTCAAAGCCCATTATCAAATGAGAAAGGCTTCCCCGGGCAAGTAAAAACTGATTTCTGAATTAAAGAACAATGTTTACCAACAAAACAAAAGCATGATCTGAATGATTATGATGGACTTGAGAAATGCTCTCTTGCAGGCGGTTGTTTCCATTTAGTTTATCATCTAATAGAAATAAAACTCTTTCTGCCTAAGACTACTAGAAAATACAGGTAGCTAATGCCAAGGCAAATCTTCTCAGCTTGCTCGGGTTATCAAAAAGCACACAGAAATTCTTGGAAAATGCTGATTTTCTATACAAAAGAATTAGTTTACAAAATTCAGTAATTATTGTTGAGTATGTTTTGAATTGAAGAATCTTACTTAGGGACCTTGGAAAAGAAACCTGTGTGCCACTCATCAAGTTAATTAAAAAAACGAACCAAACCGAAACAAAAACCCCAAAAAAGTCACACTCTGGGCCTGTACACTAAATAATAATTACCAAACCTGTGTCTGACATGTTGACTGCTTGATGCTGCAGATTAGGACTAAAGAAGTTTTGTTACTAGAAAACATGGCAAATCTGGAAATTAAAAAATTGAGAGTATCCAAAGTTGATCCATTGGTTATAATGAAAGATATAATAGTCTATATGGGCAGGCAGATGAGGGATAAGCAATTGTAAAGAAAAACACTGGCCTATGTTGCTAACTGGTATAAATCAGCAAAATTCCATCACCTGTATTGGTATAGAACTACAGTCTGAGGAAGAAATAATGATGCAAGCACTGTGAGTGTCATTTTTTTTCAGATTATGAAATACCTCAAATTTGACTAGTTTTGGAATAACGCTGCCTCTCAACCCCCGATTAATTTCCCACAGCTCTTACGTCAACACTATGCTGTTTGGCTACATGAGCAAGTAGCAGTTGGTACCAAAGAGATAAGCTGAAATTCACGACAATTGGAGAGGCAGTGTCATTTTGTGATCAAGATCTTGATTTCCTTTCTTTGGGCCCAGAGCTTCATATTTGAAAATGTCAAGCATCTCTTTCATTGCTTATACTTTGACTACAGTTTATTCTAGTCATTTCGCTGTTTGATCCTGCACTCTAGTAAATTTGAAACCTCCGTATTTTGGCAGGAGAAATACATTTTAACATAAGTTAGTTTCTAACCTGAACAAAACCCAAACAAGGCTCACACAAAGGCATGCCAACAAACAGCAGAGGACATAGATAAAGATTCAAGATTTTAAAAGGAGGTGGTCTTTACTTTGCGTTTTTCCTGTTTACTGTGAAGTATATAAAAGTCTTCTTTGAAGGCTTTTCCCAGGCCACTTTTTCAGCTATCATTTCAGGTTGGTTTCACATATTAGAAAAGTAGGGGTGGCTATGAAGAGCTTCATGAAAAATGTTGTAGAGAAGAAGCCAATTAACAAGAGGCTTCCCATTTACTCCTCCTACAAACTTGAGGAACACTGACAGATTTTGTCAATTGCCACCTAGTGACACTGTCCTAATATGATTATACAAAAATAGACATCTGAGAGGCCTCGCTTGCCACAGATGGTGTTGCATTTCCTTTGTAGCTCACTTGCTAATTTCCTTGTGAGGGGGCAAGTTCTTATCCTTCCTGTGCCTCAGGTTCTCCAGCTGGAAAAATTGAAGTAATAGCATAAACCTCACNACATCTGAGAGGCCTCGCTTGCCACAGATGGTGTTGCATTTCCTTTGTAGCTCACTTGCTAATTTCCTTGTGAGGGGGCAAGTTCTTATCCTTCCTGTGCCTCAGGTTCTCCAGCTGGAAAAATTGAAGTAACAGCATAAACCTCACGTGCAAAGCACTGTGAAAATAATGATCAGAAGTGCCCTGTCCCAGCTCTAGAGAATTACTTTTTTTCTTTTCTTTTTTAATGCCTATATACAGTAATAGTATATGGAAAACTCCAGAAGGACTGAGAAGCTAGTAAAATGACAAAGTATAATAAGGAACCAACACCTAAGTAACTCAGGCGAATGTGTTTTTCATTTAGACCGATTTAATCTCTTGATTTTGGATTGTGCCTTTTGAGGGGGGTTTGCTATGCATACTTACTCGGAAACCTTTAGGAGGAAGCTTTTTAATTTTATACCACAGATTCTCAAGGTAAGAGTAGCTAAGAAAGCACAGATCTTACACTGACCTGTTCAGCTTTCATTTGCTTATATTTGTAGACATGCAGAAAAGAGTATACTTTAAGAAGAAAAACAAATTAAAAGAGAAAAAGACAGGCTGTATCTACACTTGCAGACATACACATATATGGCAAGCAACTATGTAGGAAGGCAAAAATGCAGAGCTGTACAAGACAACCTTTTGTGAAGAGAGAGAAATGCTCATCTGGAAACTTTCTAGGGCATTGGGCCAACTCTTGTTTCAGTTGTTCTTGTTGCACCATTTGGACAGGTGCAATTCATCACATCAGGCTTGAAATCTCATGAGCTAGGCACTATTCCGTTGAAGCAAAATGTGAAAACCAGAGGAAGGCTTTTCGCAAATACAGAACTGGAGATTGAAACTGGGAGTCACACCAGTGGTTAGACTCTGTGGACGTGCCTCCTGTGTGCATGCCCCAGATGGCTTGTCTGACGTCCTTCATTCTCCAAAAGGCAGAACTCCAGCATTCAACTGCTTTCATTTCATATCCTGGTGCATTCATCCTTTTGGTTCCAGCTGTGTCAGCTCCCTGCATATATCTGTGCTGAAGGCATTACGATGACAGCATTGGGTGACAGTTACGCAAGCCAGGTTTAAAGTATTCAGTTCAAATATCCCACTTGAGAAACACAGAAATTTAACCCACTCTGATTTCTACTCTTCTGGGCTAATAGCTTTGCAAAAAACAGCTTTCAGTGAAGAGTTCAAGTGGGATCCCAAAGCACTGCTGCAGATATTCTAGATGCGAGCCACTACAACCTTAAGACTAAAGACCACAAATTTATTATTACATGTTTTTGAGTACTTACAGTGTCAAGACTCCTCTTATTAAAAGGTAACATTTTAGACCTCTACTAATTCAGTGATACAACCATCTGTAAGGGTCAAGCTTGTTGACAGGCCTAAAATATAGATGACATTACCCATCAGGTTCTAGTCCTAGACTAATGGATAAATTACTAACTGCGAGGAAATATCTACTGTAATAATTAAAATAAGATGCAACAGTTTGTGATTTGTTGATCAGGATGAGCAATACAAACAAAATACTCAGCTAGATTTCTTAATGCCACTTGATATCACAGCTGTCTGTGTAAAGAATTAGAGCTTTGAAAATATTTAAAAAGACAGTAAGTAGAACAAATATGAAGGTAACATCGGTGCTGTGACATCTATACANACTGCGAGGAAATATCTACTGTAATAATTAAAATAAGATGCAACAGTTTGTGATTTGTTGATCAGGATGAGCAATACAAACAAAATACTCAGCTAGATTTCTTAATGCCACTTGATATCACAGCTGTCTGTGTAAAGAATTAGAGCTTTGAAAATATTTAAAAAGACAGTAACTAAGTAGAACAAATATGAAGGTAACACCAGTGCTGTGACATCTATACGNCTAACTGCGAGGAAATATCTACTGTAATAATTAAAATAAGATGCAACAGTTTGTGATTTGTTGATCAGGATGAGCAATACAAACAAAATACTCAGCTAGATTTCTTAATGCCACTTGATATCACAGCTGTCTGTGTAAAGAATTAGAGCTTTGAAAATATTTAAAAAGACAGTAAGTAGAACAAATATGAAGGTAACATCGGTGCTGTGACATCTATACACATTTTCTCTGGTATAAATAGAGCAATTTGCAGCAGCCTACCAGAACAGCAAACTCACACTATGATGAAGGTACAGAAATTTCCTGTTTTACCAAACAGGAAACACTTGAACCTTCACTTCCTAGCTCTAATCTAGCACTACTGTTCGCATTTAATTCTCTTTCTTCACTGCTATGTGATTTCTAAATACTTGGGCTCCGCATCCTTGCAAGTGGTTCAAACACATCAAAAAAAAAAAGAAATCCAGAAAGTGAGGCTTTCATATACTGAGGTTTCTATTCCTGCACAATGAAAAGACTTCATAGCTGAAATCTCTAGGCATCCTTGGCCTTTTCAGGAGACTGGATTTCAGCTGTGTATTCACATTAAGTGGCAACCCATAATCTAGTCTGGCATACGAGCAGTTAAGGTCGAGCCATGATTCAGATACTCCAGGCTCCCAGCACTATGCTAGCCATTCTACTGGTGCAGCTTCATCTGTCACTGTGACAACTCACCAGCAGAGCTGTGCAACTCGCAGATTTCTTTGGTTTGCTGGACAAAGGAAAAATAATGTATTAGTAGCTAACCTGCACAGATTTCAGTAAGTCTGGAACTAATATTTACCCTTTTTTCCTTCTCCCTTCTTTTTTTCCTGCCACAGAATATCTATCCTTAATGAAAATGTACATCTCCCTCTCCTCTGATCATCACCTGATTGTCATCTGGGCACCTTCATACAGATTTAAACCTAAGAGCAACAGTGCTACTGTCTGATATAGTATGTGTTTTAAATAACCATTTGCTAAGTAAGTGGTCACATTTCTCCATTCACTCCACATAAAGGGTTGAATTATTACTTTATTATGAGCTCAAGGTAAACATAGTGTGTTGCTACTATGCTCCACAGGCTATCCTGGTGGAAATTGGGAGATTCAGAAATCAAGTCAATTAGAGGCTTCCTCTTGGCTCTCCCATTTCCTTGGAAAGGGACTGTGTGTCTACTTTCAGCAAGTGTCTACTCAATACACCATGTATTCTCTAACATATGAAGGCAACCATGTAGGTGGCACACTGGATAAAACCCCTGCCTCATTTCACCTCCTTCTGTTCACACAAAACAAGCAGATGCCAAAGCAATTCTCTGCAGAACGCTTTCCTTGTTGACCTACAACCCACGATCAAATGCTCTACGAGAAGCCACTACTTGAACCCAGGAAACTGCTATTATAAACATTTCCTAACATTTTTTAAAATTCTAACATTTTTAGTATTTTTAACATTCTAACATTTTTTTTAACATTTTCTATCATGAACACCCCCTGAAGATACTCCAAATGGTAGAAATCTCAATTTCAGACCACAACACAACAGTGTCTCTAAGACAGAGCCACTAACATTTGTTATTCCTGAATCAAGTGTTCCAATCACTGGCTCTAAATTACATCTACTCAAAGTAGTTTGGAAAGGACCCATGAAGTACTAACTAAAAATCTGATTCTTTAAACGTTATTGATTTTTTTTTTCTTTTAGAATCTCCTTCAATTTAGAGACAGCTTCTTCATTTCCTCCTTTTACACTCAGCAGTTAATTAAAAATTGGTAAGAAAATAGCTTCGGAACCCCTCTCACCCTTGCCAAATTGCAGTATTCCCCTCCTCCTTTGAAAAGACAATTTTACGGATGTGATGATCAATTCATCACAGCAGCTTTTACACCTCTGCAACACGGATTTGCAACAGAGTTTACCTCAGTCAAAGATTATTTTAAGCTCACTCAGCATAAATAGCCATAACACTTACTTCGGCCCAGAAAAATCAAGAAAATAAAGACATGAGGAGCCAATATTCCATAACTCAAAATCAAATAGGCAAGTAAAATGCTCTCACAAATTCCAGAATCGCAGGGAAGGTCCAAACCTATTCAAGTCACTGGAAAAATTCCATTCAAATTCAGTGCAATCAGAATTTCACACACTTTTTCCTGCTAACCGATCACATTTAATCGCAACTTCATAAAATCACATGATGTTTCCCATACAATTCATTGTAACATCCAGCCATGCCTGGAAGAAAACATTCCTCCTAGAACAGATAATCACATCGCTCTTTCTCTTGTCCCAGAAGATTTACATTTTTTTTCAGAGCAGTTGTATTGTCATCAAAGGAAAAACTGCATCTCTGTTCTAGAGAAGAAATGCGTATTTCCTAAATGGGAGGGCCAAATCCTCTGCTCTGTAATTTCACTGAAACTCAGTGAATCTGGCCCACACGTTCTTTATTACTATCTAGCACTATACTGCAATTTAGAGTGAAAACTGCTAACTTATATCGTCAGGTCAATTTATGTATTATCAGACAAAACTGATGTCTACAGTGAATTATGGGTATAGGAGTCACTATCTTCCAGGAGCACCTTGAAAATGAGATGTCTAATCTCAATAATGTAAGTTTCCTGGTTAAATAAATCCCCTGTGCTTAGTAATTCTATGCATTTATAGAAGAGATGTCACCCCTCCACCTCCTTAGACTTTAAAAAACATTTCAAAGCCTCAAGGGGACTTGAATCCTCACTAAACAGAATTGATTTCTGTACTTACTGCTTAGTATTCTTAATCACACAGTTCATGCGTTTTTGTTATGTAATGGATTGGGAAATTCAAAGAACCAGCCTGTTTTGCAAACATTTAGCTTCCCATCACCCCAACTTCCTTTTACTTTGATGGCTTTTTTTTTCTATCAAGATGACAGTCTTATTAAGCACACTCTGCTTGAAACAGCTCCAAACAATCAACGCTGCCCTCTAAGTTTGTAGCTACCCGGGTCTTTCATGAGCACGTAAGAACAGAACTTTGAAATGCCAGCAGAGGTTTTCCAATCCATTCTGCAAGAAAGATTGCCTCTCCCCTTTTGCCTATGAGAATTCAGGTTAAGGACTTTAGTAATCTATTTCTTCCTTAAGAGGCTGATCCATAGCTAAATGAAGCCAAAAGGAATCTATCTATTCATCTGAGCACTTCTGGCAACTTAATTCAGAGTTCCTCTACAAATTTACACTCTAAGTCGGATACAGCCTGAGGACAGTCTTTCTAACCTGACTTGCACCCACTCCCTGTGGCCACAGGCACCCACTTTTGGGCCCACGCACCGCCTTACCTCCAGGAAATACCCACAGATGGCTGCTGACAGCCCCAAGCTCCACGTGAAACAGAAAGAGCCAGCTGGCTCACACAGCCACCCGCACCTAGATGAGTAGCCTCTGAGCAGAATGTACTATTTCGTCCATACCACCATCTTATCTGCAGTTTTCTGGGCTGGAGCTGGTACAGAGCCAGACAATTCAGACTTGCATCTGCCTGTACTTGTAGACAAACACCAGATTAAAATTATTCTTCTGACCTTCGGGAGTCTACACCAAGACTCTTGGGTGCTGTCTCTGCTCTCACTCTCATAGAGATTAGGAGTAATTCCCTGGAAGACAGCAAAGCCACAGCAGCATTTGGAAGAGAAAAACTAAAGCCTAACAATTTCATTGGTGAGCCCCTGGCTTATGTTTTAATTTTCTTACCAGGTTTGTGCAAGTCTCAGCTTTTTAGAAATCAAAATTAGGGACTCAGACATTCCCTATTCAGTTTTCATACATTTCATCGAGGTTTAGCTGATTCAGATATGAACCTGCTGCAGGTAGCCTGTTCTTTTACAAAGCAATTTACATACCAAATAAATCCTGCTGTACAAGCACTACATTTTGACCACACTAAGTCAAACTCAGTAGCTTTTTTAAACCATCCTCCTGATAAAAAAGCAATTCTTTTATACACCCAGAGCAGAACAGCAATTCATATCTGTTATACATTAAAGGCTATACGGTTGCTGATGTGTCAAATAAAGCTGTTCTCTAACACTCTGCAACTTAGGTTTCAATCTGTACTTAGTAAAACGCAGTGATAAAACCTAATGTTCTAGACCAGTTCTGAAGTGTGAGTACCAACACATCCAGGAAGTACAAAATTTGCATAAAAAGACAATGGTCTAAACACTCTAGGACTGCAAATATACCTGTGAGCTGGAATCAACCACATAAAATAGTTCATGTTGTGGCAAGAAATACCTGCTGCTATACAGAGCACTTCCTCCCACCCTATTGTTTTACATAGCTTAACGGCTCCAAGCTGTTTGGACAGGCCCTTTGTATTCTTTGGAAGTTACTCTGGATAGACCCTTACTTAGTACATATTAACAGAATAACTTCATATTTTTCATCTGAGTTATGCCAGCTCATCCAGTATGACCAGTCACAGCCGTGTAGCTAATTTCTGCAACAGTGCTGTTTTTCAGAGGCAAGGATACATCAACTGACGCAGTGGCAATTTGAGCTGTTTACATCCCTGTGCATGTGATTTCCAGAGCCTCCAGCCTGGAGTGTCCTTGTTTTTTGCTATCGGTGACCCTGCTGTACGGGCTTACTGCCTTTCCATGTGTTATATAGCACTTTCTTTCACTTTTACAAACATACCATGCCATGTGAGAGACGAACTGTATTTGCCTCTCAAGGCTCCTTTAAAAAAAGCGGCAGTCCTCATGCCCTATGGCAACTCACGCCTCTATGTACCTGCAAAATATGCCCTGTCTGTACCCACTCTCCGAGCAATTACTGGCTTGTATTAAGGTAATGGAATATGCAGAAGAGGCTGATGTTAAGGGGAAGAAGTCTGTACACTGCTGTCGGGACGTGTCGCAGGAATGACACATAGGATATCAGTGTGTTCTAAAATAGTTGGGGGAAACAAAATTTAAACTTGATTATCACATGTCAGTAAAAAACTGCATCAGCTACACACTGTCTGCACCAGTTGCATTAAACTCAGGCTTAAACAGTGGGAACTGTAGATGCCATCTGCAGCCCTAGAATAACCTTGGCAGCATACCAGAACATACTCATTTCTGCGGAGAACAGCCTTGCTTGCTGTAGCTGAGTCCTCATGGTACCTCAGGCTGCCAAAATCTCTCAGAGCTAGTAACTGGATACTATCACTCATTTAAATCCATCTTAGCTAAACAAGGTGCTTGGAGTTTGCAGTTCCTGGAACTTTATTAGAGGTTGAGTAGGTAAAATTCTTGCTCCCCCCACCCCAGTTCAGCAGAACACGATTGCCTCAGGCAGCGCACCAAAAGCTGACGATCATAGAATCCTAGAATCATAGAATGGTAGGGGTTGGAAGGGACCTCTAGAGATCATCTAGTCCAACCCCGCTGCTAAAGCAGGTTAGCCTAGAGCAGGTTGCACAGGAATGCATCCAGGCGGGTTTTGAATATCTCCACAGAAGGAGACTCCACAACCTCCCTGGGCAGCCTGTTCCAGTGCTCTGTCACCCTCACAGTAAAGAAGTTCCTCCTCATGTTCAGGTGGAACTGCCTGTGCTCCAGTTTGTGCCCATTGCCCCTTGTCCTGTCGCTGGGCACCACTGAGAAGAGTCTGACCCCGTCCTCTTGACATCCACCCTTTAGATATTTGTGAGCATTGATCAGATCTCCTCTCAGCCTTCTCTTTTCCAGGCTGAACAGACCCAGCTCTCTCAGCCTTTCCTCATAAGAGAGATGCTCCACTCCCCTAATCAACTTCGTGGCCCTCCGCTGGACTCTCTCCAGTAGTTCCCTGTCTCTCTTGAACTGGGGAGCCCAGAACTGGACACAGTACTCCAGATGCAGCCTCACCAGGGCAGAGTAGAGGGGGAGGATCACCTCCCTCGACCTGCTGGCCACACTCTTCTTAATGCACCCCAGGATGCCATTGGCCTTCCTGGCCGCAAGGGCACACTGCTAGCTTGAAAACTGGAACATACATGAAAAAAACAGTAGAAGAAAAAAAAAATCAAACCACTGTTGAGGACATTTCAGTGTTGTTCTGCTTTAGGTAGAACAGTCTTTCAACAGAAGAATGAATATCATCCTAATGAATTATAGACAGATTGAGAGGGGAGAGAGAGGGGAAACTGCACAACAGCTTTTCTGTATTTGCATAGCAACTTCTACCTGGAGATCCTAACTTCTTTTAACTTACGAGAAAAAGGAACAATCAGGACAGTTCTTGAGGAAGACTGGCATCCAGAGATCTGCAAAAAGGGTACAGACAACAGATACAGTTCAAAGACTTGTGCATCAAAGGGTGACCCATCCCCCTGGGACTCCCACTGCTCTTATTTCACTCCAATTCTTCAAAGTAGCCTTCAATGGAATAGAGGACTTTTTTTATCCTAGATAATCATGGAACAACGAAGATTTACTCTAACTCTATTGAATCCAGATGTGGTTCAACAACCTGTCATCCTCATAACACACAAAAGAAAACACTGCTGTATGCAGAAAGTAACGTCCACGAATAAGCTCCAAATGTCCATCAGGAATAGCTTAGTGAATCACACACATATTGGTTTAGTGCTACAAACTGCTAGAAGCAGTTTTACCCAGTATAGTGTATAATCAGGACTTCAAAGACGGCTCTGCTGGACATACATTCCCACCTTCGTTGTAAGCACTCACATGGTACCATTATTATCAGATCTAAAACTTAACAATCTTTAGCATAGTTATCGTTTGAACATCCCTATGACAGGGAAAGTGGTGTTGTCCTCATGTTATCACACAGCTGAGCCTATTGTCTGGATCATTAAGAAGCATAATCATACACATGTCACCTAGTGGTCACTGATGATGGGATGTCTGAATCTAAAATGCTGATTTCCAGATCTGTGGTTTATGTTGCTCCCTCAGTCTCCAGGTGCTTAAAGTTATTTAGAAATGTAAAGTCTGTCTGTAAAGGAATCAGATACTGTAGAATTCTTGACCGTATAGAGCAGCTAGACAGCTACTTTGCATTTAAGTTAAATAATAACATGAATGCATAATTTATGCATTCGTGTTCCATGTTACCTCAGTGATTAATCTGACTGCTTTCCTCAGAGCAGAAGCAAGAAGCTTTGTAGAGAATAAGGGTAAAGGAGTAGATAGGANGAACATCCCTATGACAGGGAAAGTGGTGTTGTCCTCATGTTATCACACAGCTGAGCCTATTGTCTGGATCATTAAGAAGCATAATCATACACATGTCACCTAGTGGTCACTGATGATGGGATGTCTGAATCTAAAATGCTGATTTCCAGATCTGTGGTTTATGTTGCTCCCTCAGTCTCCAGGTGCTTAAAGTTATTTAGAAATGTAAAGTCTGTCTGTAAAGGAATCAGATACTGTAGAATTCTTGACCGTATAGAGCAGCTAGACAGCTACTTTGCATTTAAGTTAAATAATAACATGAATGCATAATTTATGCATTCGTGTTCCATGTTACCTCAGTGATTAATCTGACTGCTTTCCTCAGAGCAGAAGCAAGAAGCTTTGTAGAGAATAAGGGTAAAGGAGTGGATAGGACTTGCCCCTCCTGCTGCCTCTTATCCAGCAGCCCACTGATGGCAGCCCAGCAACTGCAGCATCTTTTCTCGCTATGGGAATTAGGGTTCAAATTCTCTTTGTGGTTTCTGTTTTCCTCTTCCGTGTGATTTCTCCAACCACCAGGTGAAAGACTTTCTCCTTCCCCACAATCTTGAATTAGTTGTTCGACTTTATACAGGCTAATTATATACCAGTTGAGCTAAGGAAGTGGGTGTGATCTAAGGAGGGGGGGCAGAGGTGTGTGTGCATATGTTTGTACACGACTCTCTGGCCTGATTGCCGGAGCAGTGACTTGACAGGGGATACAACTGGATTCCCCAGGCCCAGCTTCAATAAACTTTAAATATTAATTTAGTTCACTGGAGCAGAAAGGAAAGTTGTTGCAGCAAGTGAAATAAAATGTTTTTGAGGACCGGCTATAGGTGCTCAGGCGAGAAGTCTGCAGAAGACATAAACCTGAACCACACTCCAGAGTTGTATATTTGTGTCCTGAGCACCCAGCAAAGATACTTGCTTGTCCTCAGAATGAAGCTAGAAACAGTTTAATTCTCCAGCTAGTCTGTAAACTGTGCAGTGTATGTAGTATAATCACCAGTCTCTAATTTTCTTTATTATCTCTAGTGTGTGACCTCTGGAGGGACAAAGAAGGGCATGCACCTTCTTCCTCTGTCAGCCCCCTCTGCTCTCTGCCTACTTCCTTCCTGCAGTCTACGGAAGGAGAGAAATTCTCAGGGTAAGGAAGAAGCCATTTCATAAAAGACAGTGGGAAAGCAAAATGCAATGAGCTGATTACTAGTAGCTTGCTGCTGTGTGTAGCATTTACCACAGGGAAGTCAAACCATTTTGTCAACCGCACCTTGCTATACAAACCCAGTTGCAACAGGGAATCTTATTTAAGAGAAAATGGTGATACTATGTGCAAACTGAATAGGAGAGGATAAACGTGCATGCATATGTCCTAGCCCAGAACTGGAAATTCTTACTGCCGCTATGAGTGGTGTTAGCCACAGCCATAGCTTTGCTGGGTGTCAATTTATACTTATTTAAAAAAGACCTATTATTTATCTCACATACAGCAACTGAGGCACAGCATGTTATGAAGGAATTAGATAGTCAAAAAGAAAAAACACAATATGAGGGCTAGAATTATTTTTCTGTATATGACTAATAACAATTTCAGTCACTGTTGGAAATGGTACTGATCTGTTCTTGTCCAAACATCTCGGTATACTGAGCAATATGTCTGCTCATGTGGTCTTAAGGACTCCGGAGATATTTTTCCATCTTCAAAAGGTATCCTACACTTGCGTGTTACCTGTTGATTTCATATTTATCCTAGTAGTGGATGATAAGCTAGAGTCCAGCCTACAAAAGAGCAGAGGGAGCAAAGATGACTGTAACAAAAGCTGGGAGATAAGAAACAGATCTGGTAACAAACATTGGAAACAGAGGCTCAAATACCACATAACAGAGAGGTTCAGTGCAGCTGTCTGAGAGAGTTTCAGGCCTTCATGCAGAAGTCCTACTGAATTTGACAGAGAAATCTTAAGAAAAATTTTTAAATCAACTTGCCACTTACTTTCAGGATGAAGTGTATAACCTTGAGGCAGAAATCTATATGTGCATATAAACATACTCTATTCCATAAACTGGTTTAAAATAATGTCTAGAAAACCCTGCAAGTATAGATCTGCTGCTCTCTTTCTTATTAAAATCCGTGCTATATTAATGGGTTTATTTACAAACTGAACAAGAACTCTGTGATGTCATCTCTTTTACAGAAAGTAGCAGTAGACTTGTCATGTGAGCATTATAACTTTGAATTTGTAGAAGCTCAGAAATCATTAAAAAACTAACAAACACAGTCACAAAGCTCTGCTAAATCTAAGTGCGGGGCTTAAGCAGAAGTGTCTAGAAAAAATACCAAAGCATACAAGTGAAAACAAACATGAGGGGGATATAATTACAAGGGATAACGAGACTGTGGTTGTAATCTCTTGCATGAATTGGTATTATCGGCTGAATCTTTGGAGAGGTCTGATTCAAATTCTGCTAAATGTTAATGAGAGTATTTATTTTGATTTTAGTAGGTTCTGAGATTAATCCTAAAATATTTTGGTTTTGTAATGTTAAGCACAGCGTCTGAACACAAACCTTGTATGACGTGAAGTATCACAAATAATGCCTCAGTATTCTTTATTTGTAATGCAGCAAAAATAGCCCTTTTAGAAATAAAGACTCAGAAAAATAGATTTGTCAGCAGTGCTTTTCTTGGGTCCATGCACTTAGATTTTGGCTTAGATGTACTATGATCAGTATTTCCAGGTGAAGCAATTAATTTCCTCTGTTTGGCATGTGAATAAAACTCTTGCAATGCAACTTTGACTTCCATTTTTGTTGCATTCTGTTATTGCTAAAGAAAAAAAAATACTTCCTAGCTTTTCTAATGTATCAGCTAGATAAATTGTTAACACTTAAGAACTCCCCAGGCAGTAATGAATGACACAGTTTTCTGTGTTATCCCTGATAAAGTTTAGGATATGGAAAGCAGTTTAATCCTCTTTCTATACTCTCCCATCTGTGCTTTAGAGCTGCCATAGTAAATTACTGCATACTGAAGCACTGCTTCATATCCAACTTCATATTTTCGTAGTCGAGATAATTTTACTCCATGGTGTATTTTTTAATCTTTGTAAAAAAAAAGTAAAATGCTTAAGGAAGCCAGGTCAGATAGAACTGTTGAATTTGAGATGGATGGTAGTTTTCAGTGAAGCAGACCTTTCATAAAGGTTGCTTGGAATACAGAATTAAGCCAAAATAATCACTTTGTTTACAAAAAATCTGCAATGCAAAGTGTTAAGATCTAACTCAATCGTAATCTTTCGTTAATTATAAGACACTGTTTATGCAGGAATAGTTGCTGACAAATATGGCTTGAGGCACTCTTTTAATTGTACCTTAAATACGCTATTGCTTATGCCTAATGTCTTTGATCCTGCTTTCATACTGCAGAATGAATTTACTGGGTACAGTTTTGCCATTAACCTGTTCAGTCACGGTTAGGGCTCATTTCTTTCTCTGTGAAGGAAGCTTAAGTTCTGTGCTGGATTTCTCCACATTCTATCAGATGTGCATTTTGCTGCTGTCTAATCATCATGAATAAAGGGACTGATTTAGTATCTATTGGAGTAAATTGACTGACTCAGTTCAGAGGCTGAGCCTAAGCAGCTGCTCCAAGAGTAGAAGTGAATACAGAGAGAGAGAAACCGATTTAATAAACTTCTCTATCTTGCATTTTTCCACATCTACATAAAAACCTACTTCCAATAACACCACAGAAATCCAGTCAGGCCAGTGTCTTGCTCAGGTCACCATATGGTTGTGGAACAGCTGGTTAATGTTAAAACTTCACAAAATTGAGATTATATTTACAGGAAGCAGCAGATGCTTTGAAGAATCTGCAGCCACACTGCAGCATCTAAGACAGACAACCACGAATAGTCAAAACACTTTGCCAGAGAAAGAATGCTTCCTTAACCCTTTGTTACTTTGAATTTCATAACGACGTCTTACTACCCATCTTATGTCCTGGGAGTAACCCGAAGACTATAGCCTATCCCACCTGATGACCTAAGTCCAGCTAAAGAAACATCTGTCACCTCACAACCAGGTTGCGGCGATCCAGCACTTTCTGTGAGACTTGATATTTGCTTCTAAGTCTACCGAATTGTCAAGCCTGAGTTAAATCTCCCGACTTCAGGGTGGAGAAAAAGGGTCTGTGGATTTTTCTGTTGGGGCAGGTAACTCAGCTCTGCAGGGGATAGCCTGCTGACATTGAAACAGAGCTGTTTCACATTGCATATGCCAATAAGAAACTCCTCCCATTCGCTTTGTTTTCCTCTAGGTCTTCATTGCCGCATGCCCGCTGCCAGGATTGCTAAGGAACAGGCTCCCATCTTCACCGCCCTACCCACACACATCTGCTCCTCCAGTGTGGTGTAGGGTGGGAGGCGAGGAAAGAGCACCTCAGCGGGCGAACAGGGATTTGTGCTCACCAGAGGGAAAAGTGACACAGGGAGCTGAAGACAGCTTGGTAGCAGGGGAAAACTAGCCAGCATGACTACATTGCTGTTGCATGTTGTTGAAGGAATAGTGAAGTGGCACAGTTATGCTACTGTAAAGATGGAAGTTTCAGAAAGCTCTTGAAAAAATAGAAATACCCCAATATAGGGTGTTCATCTGGTCTTAAGTCTGCCCCTTTGGGTACCTAGTGTGATGCTATCAATATGGACAGTGATCCAAGGGATTGCATAGGACACGCAGGGAGGGGATCTAAACCCTGCCTCTGGGAGGGAAAGAAAGCTCACTTCAAAGCTGATGCCTCAAGAGACAAGAGAACGAGTTACCTTGAGCCCGAGAAGGTCAGAGAACAGGAGGAACCGCTGGCCACAGCCGCTTGCTCCCCGCTTCCCACCTTGCCCCTGTCCCAATGCTCTCCCCGGGAGCCTGGGTGGCAGCCTGCCAGGCTCTGCCTCCCACACAGGCCTGTTCTCCAGGGGTGGCGTTCGGCTCCTCATGCACACCCGGTGTCTCTGAAGAACAGGAGGGGGAAACAAAAAAGAAGGAGGAGGAGGAGGAGGCGGAGGAGAGGGACCCGGCTACTCTTCTGCAGTTTGACCTGAACGTCATTTCATAACATTAAACAACAAATGCTTCTCAAGGGCATGATACGTTGTAGAGGCCTCCTTGCAGTAGGGGAACTGCTAAAGCCTTACAGCTAAGGCTGACAAATTTTCTGATAACAGAAAATGAAGCAATCTAAAAATATGTTCTTCCAGCCACCCCTACAATCAGTTACAGGTAGATCATAGCATGTTTCATAAACACCAAAGCAAGCTGTCCTGACACCTTTACTCCTTTATTATTATACTCCTTTATTATTATACTCCTTTACTGATAAAAGATGAGCTAATTATTTATGAACATTCAAAGTGCTATTAGGCCAAACAAAGCATGTAAGCAGATTGATATGAACACTCTTAATAACCCAATCCAAAGAGAATTCATGGTTTCCAGTCCTGAATTTTTTTTTTTAAATTTTTGTGGCTATGATACTACTTGGCTATGTGTTGTTTATTGTACTGTTGTATGCAATAACCATTTAGAAGTATACAAACAGAAATTGAACAGGCTTTTGAAATGGCTAGCTAAAAATTGATTAGTTTTTATAACTTGTCGATAAAAGAATAGAAAAACTATACTTGGTATAGTAGAAATTAAGTTTAGGCCTTGGATACGAATACAGAGAAAGACACACTGTTTTCTTAATGGAACAGCAAAATCAGTTAGCCATTTAGTGAATTTATGTGTTAGGTTGGAAATCTTTGTAAACAAGGTAACTGAGATATTTTGGAACTGAGCATTCATACAAACTGCTATAAAATGCTGGGATTTCTGAGACGTGCAAAGTTACTGCTTGAATAACACTATGACTCTGCAAACATCATAATATATGAGGGATGTAAAATAATACTATACATATCCAAAATACTAAGCATACTCAAATTATATTTTGGAGCACAAAGCCAATGGATGGAACACAAGTAAACTGCGTGATTTAGGCATAAAAGCAGCAGAGGGTTCAGTCACAGGAGGATCAGTTTCTATAAGATGTCTTTGTCAAGTCTTGTGAAGTCAAAGAAATCCTGACTGGGATGTAGGGGTCTTCTTAACAGCAAAGGACATTAATAATAAACAGTGTTTAATTTATATGTTGCTATATCTATCATGCAAGAGCACCATATTTCCTACCAATTTTTTCATAATATTCATAGAACTGTTTAGAAGAAAAAGCTGCATTCAATGTCCATCAGAGAGATTTACCTGGCCTACCATTATCTGACAATCAACACCTCTTCACTGGAGCTTGGGATACAGACAACCAGAGTCTCATCGTGAAACAAGAATATATGACATGAAACCAGAATATATGGCACGAAACTATATGAAAAGCTGGGAGAATGTTTAACAATAGAGTAAAATGACAGGTAAGGAGGTTTTGATAAAGCTATGAAAAGAATTCTTTGTTCTTTTTTTAAAGGAAAATTTGTGCTTCCTCTCAAAATGTTTTCCAGGAAATACTTATTTCCTAACCAGCTCTAATAATAAAATATTAAGGGTACTAGTCTTTTTTTCTCCCTCTGACAAGGAAAAAAAGCAATTAAATGACACAGATGTCACTTGTTCTCATGAGTGCGTCCAACTGTGCCAAAATAGTATTACCCGTAAAAGACACTAAGCAGCATTTGAAAATATTAGTGTAACCAGCCAGGGACAGATTACATTTGGGCTCGTAAAGAACAAGAGCAACAAGAAGGGAAGGGAGAGTGGGGCTGTCAGAGGAAGCAGGAGCAAAGGAGAATCTGAGAGAGCTCCATTCATTCCTTGCCTTGAGTTCATTTGCGAACACAAGACCCAGTCTGTTTTTCACATCTTTGTAGAAATGTCAAGAGTGTTGAAAGCAGCATCCATCATTTCACCAAAGGGGACAGGGATTTGACTCTATTCACTCATGCGTTGGCCCACAGAGCTGGCTGCATGTGTACGCCGTATATGTATATGCACTCTATTAAGAAGACTTTGTCAGAGGCTACCAGAGGGCTTTCAGGAGAACTGTGTAATGTTCTCTGAGTGACTCCCTCTGTTGTTTGGAGATGAGGTGTCAAAGGGGTAGCTAGCACAGACAGGCCCAAGAATCCTTGAACACCTTCATGTTGGTTAATGCTGTGCTTCCCACACAGTGTGTATAGCCAGTCTATACACCAAATTAAATAATTGTGGTTAATTGGTGGTGGCCTTAATTAAACTTTTGCCGAGCAAATTTAGTTAATCATTCAAAACACATTGTGAGATTCTGCAAAATGAGCAGCTTACCCTCCACCTTTGTGAAATTACTGTTAATCATTCGCTAATGTCTGCATCATCCTATTTAAACCTTCCCCCTGTGGTTTTAGACTTCTTTCTGCTTGCTAATCCACCACAGGGGAGTGATATGTAAACATGCAAATACATTTTTATAGGCTTTTCCTATTTGTGGTGGTAGGTTGTATAAAGTCATATTTATAGCCTCACCGAGAATTATTTATAATTAATTCGTCTCACATTCAATTGAATTAATTTAAAGGTATAATTCAATTTAACAAACGTGCAGCTCAATGTACCGAGCAGTGAGACGTACTGCAGCTGTTTCAGGCATGCGACACTTCACCCCATCTTTCTGTTTTCAGCCGGCCTCCTGGCTCAGTGGTATTCTTACATATCAACCAAGTACCATACCAGAACAACAACGGACAAGACAACAACAGCTTTTAAAACTCCAAGTTGTGCAACTGTTACCTAGCTATCCCAAAGTTCTCTAAATTCTCCTTCTCCAGAAAAAGTATATCCTTTACTGTGCAGCTCTCTATTATAAAATCCTGTTGATACGAACTACTGCACTCTTGCTCCTAGCTCTGCTGTGAAGTCCATTATAGACAGCCCTTTCCTGTGATTTACGCCTCATTATAAAAATCAAATTTCTTGGTTGTCAAAAGTAAATTGACTGCAGCAAGCTGAAGGAACTAACTCCCTGACATACAGAGCCATCACACCAGTCTAAGGGTGTAACTTCAAACGTGATGGAAGGATATTCTGTGATATCCTATAAATACAGAGCTCTCTTAGAACGGAAAATGAAAAACTGATTATCAGGTTGAGTGAAGAAAGTGCAAACTGTCTCTCTCGTAACCTTAACCCTAACCACCAGGATGGGCTGAGACTTGGCTTACACTCAAAAGCCATTACCTACATAAGAAAGCTGTCAGGAGAGAAATTGTTCCGCAGGATATCATTCCTTTTGCCAGCCCTTTTGCAGCCCCACTGCAGTTGGAGATGTAGGCAACGTCTCTCTAACACTAAACCTAATCTTCACTGTACTTTTAACCATCAGCCTAAAATGTACTGTGCTCTGAGCCATAGCCTGGGACCTCCAGCTGTGGTTGAGATGAAAAGGATATTAACAGCAGAAATATTTCTGTAGCCTACCCCTTCCCTTGGCAGCCCACATACAGCATCACTCCACCCAGAGCCCCAAGATTTGTCTCTGTCCTAACCCTCTGCCTAATTATAATGCTAATCCTAATGGTGGATATGGACTAAGCTTCAGCTAAGGATGAACAGCAGTGGCCCAGAAAAGAAGTATTTTGGCAACGCATCCTTTCCCTTAGCAGCCTCTCTGCAGCTGTACTCCCATGAGGGATTTAGGCTTTGCTTCTCTCCTAACTCTAACTCTAAAGCGGATGAGCTGAGCCTTAACCTAGGATACCAGCCATGGTCCAGGTGAAAATGGTGTCAAGAGAGAAATATTTAGCAGCCTAATCCTACCGCCAGCATTCTCTTTGCAGGCACACTCCAATGAAAGCTCTATGCTTTGTCACTTTCCTAACCCTAATCCAAAAGCTAGCCAGCATCACGGTGCTCACCCACCACTGCTCTTGGTAGGTCTGTACCAGCCACTTTGCAACAGGAGAAAAAGATTTTGCCTCTCTCTAAAACTACACACAACCCCAACTCTTTAGCTTGGCGTTGGCTCAGCACTAGCCTAAGACTTCCAGACATGGAACAGATTAAAATGTAGTCAGGGTAGAAATCTTTTTGCAGCCTGCCCCATCCCCTGGCATAGCTTTTGCACATCCACTCCCACTGAGTGCTCTAGGTTTTGTTGCTAAACACAAACCTAACCTTAAACCCAACTCTAATGTCAACCTTATTGCTTGGCCTTTTCTGAACCTTAGGTAAGGATCCCTTATGCATGGCTAGATAAAAAAGTCAGGATACTACTGCTCTTCTAGCCCACAACTTCCTTTGGCAGCCCCTTTGCAGTCTGACTCCAGCAAGAGTCCTAGGCTTTGTCTTTACCCTAATGCTAACCCTAACCCCAACCACAAGGGCTGGCCTTTGCTCACCACTGACCTGGCTACCCCAGTCATAGACAGAACTAAGAAGTTAGAGGAGTAAGGTTTTTGTAGCCCACCACATCTCTTGGCAGCTACTTTGCAATCCCACTAGCCTTTGTCTCTTTCCTGGCACCAAATTGAAAACATTTTAGAAAGTTCAGGATTGCTTCATGGCCTCTGGGCAAAGCCCAAATTAAAAAAAGTTAAGCAGAGTAATATATTTCTAGTCCACCACTTCTGTTGGCAGACCCTTTCCAACCCCACTCTTGTGTCTCTCCTCAACCTGACAGCTACCCTAACGATAACTGTCACAGAGCTCAGCCTTACCCCAGGAACCTCAGGTGTGGTCCAGATGAAAAAGTTGTCAGGCGAGTAATATTTTTGTAGCCCACATCCTCTCTTTGCAGTCCCTTTCCAGTCGTACTCCGACAAGAGCTTCGCACTTTATCTCTTATAAGCCTAAGCCTAATTCTGGGCGCTATGGAGAGTTCAGCCTTTCACCAGGATTCCCGTGCATGGCCCAGATGATAAATTTGTCAGGGTAATAATCTTCTCATAACCTACCACTTTCATTGGAAGCTGCTTTGCAGACACAGTCTAAACGAAAATCCTTACTTTGTATCTCTCCTGACTCTAAACCTATGTCCAATGCTAAGCGTGGTCTGAATCTTATCCCTATCCCCTGATGAAAACATGTTCAGGGGAGAAATCTTTCTGTAGCCTACCACTTTCCTTGACAGACACTTTCCAGTCCCGCTCCCACAGGAGCTCTAGTCTTTCTCTTTCTCTCCTCCATAACCCTCACCCTATCTATCCCCAACCTTATGTCTTGACATTGGCTGAGCCTCGGGCAAGGACCCTCAGGCTGGTCCTAGATGAAAAAGTTGTCAGGGGATTAATCTTCTTGTAGCCTGCTTCTTCTTTGCCAGTCTTTTGCTGCTCCACTGCAAAAGTAGCTCTAGCATTTGACTTCTCCTAACCCTAATGCTCACCATCACAGAGGGCTCAGCCTTAGATCAGGACACCCAGGCACAACCCATGCAAAAGCGCAGTCAGAGGAGCAGTCTGTCTGTAGCCCAGCACTGCCTCTGGGGGCCCCTTTCCCACCCCACTCCAGTGGGAGCTCTTGGGTTTCTCTCTCACCTGACTGTGGCTTCAACATCAAGGAGTGGGATAAGCCTTACTCAAGGATCCCCAACCGCAGTCCAGGTGAGAAATTGTTCAGTAGAATAATAATTCTGTAGCCCACCACTTCTCTTGACATCCATTTTGCAGCCTGTCATGGTTTAACCCCGGCTGGCAATTAAGCGCCACACAGCCACTCGCTCAATCCACCCCCCTGTCCTCACAATGGGATGGGGGAAAGAATTAAAAAAAAAAAGGAGTAAAACTCTGGGGTTGAGATAAAAACAGTTTAATCGGACGCATAAGAAAGGCAAAATAATTAACAATAACACAAAACAAGTGATGCACAATACAATTGCTCACCACCTGCTGATTGATGCCCAGCCAATTCCAGAGCCGGGTTGTCCCCCAGACAACTCCCTCCAGTTTATATACTGGCATAACATCATATGGTAGGGAATAACCCTATGGCTCCTGTGCACTCCCAGCCTCTGCTGGCAGAGCAATATGAGAAGCTGAACAGTCCTTGACTTAGTATAAAAACTGCTAAGCGACAACTAAAACATCAGTGTGTTATCAACATTATTCTAATCCTAAATCATCCAAAACACAGCACTGTACCAGCTAGTAGAAAAAAAATTAACTTTATTCCAGCCAGAACCAGGACACAGCCCTGCTCCAGCACTGGACTTAGTCTCTCTCCTAAGCTTAGGCTTGAGCTGAACCTTACACCCGGATCCTGCTTTCTACCTCTTACTCCACACAATACCCTCTGAAATGTCACTGTGAAAAACAAAGAAACTTATGTGTAACTATATAATTTCCGAGTAAGATTGCTTTTTTGTTTTACATGTAAACCATTTATTTTTATAGCTAATTATTAGGTGAATCAAAATGAGAAGCACAGTACGTGTTCAACGTGTTTCTTCAGTGATCTAATTAACCATTCCTTGTCAGTGCTGAAGCCCTTCTTATGTTACAAGCTTCCTTCCAACCACTGGCAATTCTAGCAAAAGAACAATTTTAAAGTTAGCAGGGACATACTGTATTGGCCATATATGTAAAATAAAACAAAGGGTCCAGGTTTACTTTTTTCCTTAAAAAAATATATATATATAATCATAATTTTTTTTATTGGACATTATTCCCAATAAAGTTAATAACCCTATTTGATTGCATAAAGACACGTAGTCTTTCTTAGACTGTACATAGATGTCACAGACTCCAGCCCCCAGCATATTTCCTCAAATTTTCTTTATTTTCCCCAGCTATTTTGCATTAGTATTATTATTGTTGTTGTTGTTGTCATTGTTGTTGCTGTTGTTAGTAATAACAATAATTTATTTGTCTGTGTATTGTTAGTTTCAAAGCATTATTTTCTTCTTCTATTTGTTTTGAGGGCGTGCAAGTTAACTGTTTGAATGCACTAATACTGTTAAAGTTCTGTAGGCTACCCCATATAGGCTGAACCCTTTGTTTCCAGAGGAATAGTTTACACTAGCTTCTGCAGCAAATAGCACTGAAGGTATCACATACACAGCTGCATTTCTGACTGACTTTGACTTCCCGTGCACATGACCAAGAAGTTATTGTCAACAAGGTTAGCCTTGCAGCTGTGAGGATGAATCTGGAACAAGGTTTGGACTCACACCTCTAGTTCCACAGCGATGCACCTCAGCTAGCTCATCAAAAGGTCACAGTTAAATTAACTTTGCTTAATATTTTAAAAACTATATCCTTACGCTGCATATATTAAATGGTAGTAGGTGACATGTAGAAATTTAGAAATAAAATTTTTCCTATTATCTTTCTATGTGTAGGAAAATTTAGCATATTTACACTATCCATATCATTCTCCTTTTCTCCATAATTTCTTTCTCTCTGTTCATGCATACATACATGAAGTCCCTTACTAGTTTTAGCTTCATTCTTTTGTGTTATTCTTTATCATTACCAATCTACCTTAAAACTTTGAAAAAGGCATGTGTTATAGTTACTGCTCTGTGTATCCCATACCAAGAGCAATCCACGTCATCAAAACAAAAAAGCTGAATATGCCAAAGGCATTGCATGAACAAAATTATAAAGAAGAAAGCATTTTCTCTACATTTTTCTGTTTTGATATTCTAAACTTATTTACCACAATGGAGGGGACAATATTTTACCCCAGCAGGTGATATGCCCCTTCAAGCTTTAAAGACAACCATTCTCTTAGCACAGATTCTGACTAGTGAAAGCTGAAATTAGCAACTATACCAGGTTTTAGACCAAAATGGTTTATTAGTGGTCCATCCTCCACCCCCATCATATCTAAAGAATGTCATGGCCTTACGATGGCACGCTTTTTGAACCCTTTCCAATTTCAGATATTTTCTTTCTCTTTTAATACCTCATTGCTTTTGCATCAATTACAGCCTGACCTAAAGCCACACTGGCGGTGAATGTGATATATAGTAGAATCCATTTAAATTAATTTCTGATGAAAGAATAAAACTGTTAAAAGAATAAATTTACTACACAGATTTATACAAATCCTGTATATGCACTGAAATCCTCTTAAAGGAAAAACTGATAGAAGATTAAAATGTTAAATGAATTAAACCCCAGCATCCTAGTGAAATATAATGATTATTTGACCTATTAAATTAATAGGTCCACTGACTATATGATGGTAAGTATTCAAATATATGTCAGTTTTAAATATGTAGTGAAAAAATAAAGCAAACACTGATCAATGGGACTATGTATTAAGACAATAAACTTACAGAACAGCATTGAAGTGTTCTTGAAAAGTCTTGTTCACCCAGGTATGAAGCAAGCAAGTCCTTCATTTCTATTGAGAAAGAAAGACTTTTAATGATTATTAGAAGATATTAATTGCACAGCATAAATGTATTTTTTTCTTTGCTTAATTTCAACATATTATAATGTTTGAGAAAGTCATTCTCTTCCCTTCTAGGTGGACTTTCCACTAGTGGTAATTTTTAACGATCTGTTTTAAAAAAGATATTGACCAACATCTACCGTTATGGCTATCTGTATTCCACTGTATGGAAAGTATCTTTTAATACTGTGCCAAATTTGTCATCACTAGTGAAATACACAAAAACATATGTGTTGTGAGCACTGTAACTTTTATTTAGCTTTTGTAGTTTTAATGTACAGTCAAGAACATAGCATACAGACATTTCTGATAAATATTATGTCCATGTATTTCAATGCTAAACTAAAAATTAAGCTTTTTTTCTTTCCCCTTCAAGAGCACTGTTTTGGTAACATTAAAATCCTGTGAAGTGATCCCATTTCGAGAAAATGTATGCTTTATTTGTATATCTTGGTTTTGGCCAGCTCTTCAAGTAACTGGTTTCATGTTTAAATCCCAGATTAAACTACTAAAAATGTGCACTCTAAATCCCCTGGCAATGAGTTGAAAATTATTTTATACATCAGCTTCCTACCTGAGAAGAGTAGAGTTCATATTCAGTTTAGGTCATAGGTGAAATGAGTTTGTCAGTTGTAATCTAGTCTGTAATGAATTTATATCTTGATCACAAAATTACTGTACTACCCAATTAAATATTGCCTGAAGGGACTGTTCATTAGAGATGGAGACTCAACAATAGATACTAGACACTGAAGTGCATTTGCAGTGTACGAAGAACTGTACAATACCTAGATATCCCTGCCTCGGTAGCAAGATGCTATGCATCGAAACGGCATCCTTCCTTCTGTCAAATCTTCACATTTGCACCACTTCATGTTTATATGACCTTACAAATTTCAAAAATTTCATACCGAGAAATACTATAAACCTTGAGTCACAGCCTTCTCTGCAGAAAATTCTTTGTAGAAATTCAGGAGGGGTTTTAGTGACTACTTATGCAACTGTGATTATCCTATTGCCGTTTAGCTCAAACTCTGTTTTTTTGAAGGATATATAGATAAAGCAAAGCCTTTATTGCAGGGATCTGGCTGGCAGTGAAGCATGCTGAAAGCTACAACTTCCTTGTACTGAAAGAACAAAGAGTATGTGCAAACTGAGGCCATCGGAAGAATGCCCATGTAAGGGTACAAATGTATCAGTCCTTTCATACTGGAGAAGGTGTCTTCTGTCTGTACCCCTCCTGAAAGCAAAATCAGATGGATGTGAAAGGCCAGGAGGGATACTTAAGTGTCCTAAGTGAGGATAACTTCAAGTCCTTTGAGATTCCCTGTGACTCTCCCGTTAGCTTCAGAAAGGTTTGAGGAAGGGAAAATGTGACTGCCTGACTGGCAAAATGCAAGTAAAATATGTCTTGGGAGATTTGATAGTGGAAACCTTTCAAGGTAGAATTTCTCCTTGAATTTCCCTTGTTACATAGGCGATATCCCCTTGTCTTCCACTCACACTAAGATCTGGAACTACAGAGAAATTTCTAATTTACCAAAACTGCATCCACTGTTATGTTCTGATAACCAATACACAACAATAGCCATAAAGAAGAAAACTGGAAATAACCATGCAAACACTCCACTCATCCCTAAAATTGTGCTCTACTGTACCTTAGAGAGCAAAAATGTACACTGAAAATACAAGTAGATTATGATAGGGAGACATAGAAGATTAACTCCACGAATACAAACATATTGGGTCAGGGTTTTGCAAATTATAAGTTTGATGAAGAGATGATCATATTTGAACTTTGATGCTTATGTTAAAATACCTTGTTGAGAAATGCAAACTGGTTGAGAGTTGGGAAATAAACAGCTCCCATTGACAAGCTGCTAGCAACACCAACCATTGAAAAGAACAGGAGATGGCTGCATAAGAAACAGGGGGTATCCAAAACCAATTAGCAGTCAGCAAGGCTTGGGTGAGAAGCTGCATGACAGAACTCTGGGTAATGGTTTTACTGGGCCAGGCAGAAAGAGCGCTTTTTCTTAATGATGTAATGAGAAGCTAGATGAAATGTGGAGCACATCCCAAGAAGCCCTTCAAAGCAAGGATGGAGAGGATGCTGCACATACATGCAAGACTTAAATAGCTTTTGAGATATACAAGCATTATTAGCTTTATAGAACAGCAGAAACATATTAATGTAACAGAGGTCTTGATTCTTCCGTTGACACACATAAATAACAGCCTGCATAATCCAATATTCACAGTAAAATCTTTGGCCACACTCCAGAGAAAACCGCATTTCCATCCTCATCTCTGGGGAGTCCTCTGCTCAAAGACTCCGTTTTAACAGTTCAGCCCACATCACTTTCTATTAGTGTAGAAAGGAGAGTCAGCTCAACGTAGCTGATTATCCTTCTGCTTGAACACCCAGGTCAGGTAGCTGCAACCTGTCCTCCAACCCCTTTTTTGCCAAACTCTTCTTTTAAATCCTTGCTTGTCACCGTGGTGAAAAAGACTGAATCAACACAAGAAGGACTTAAACATCTTTGAGCTTCAGGAAAAGAAATAACTGAATTGGGATCTCAAACTATGAATGGTGCTTACAGGATTAATCTTATTTAATCCAAGAAAATCAGACTCAAACCATGCTCATTAAGAGGACTTTCATTTTGGTTTGTGTTTTTAAACAACCTAGGAAACACCTGACCTCCCCGCCAATAATTCATCAGTACTATTTATAAGCATTTTTGAAGGTGCTGATTACAGTGCTGAATGTCAATATGATCCTATCTACTATTAATGTTATTACTATTGTTGTAGTACTTAAAAGCTGCAATTATGGAGCAAGGCCTGACCGGGCTACCTGCTACACAGATCCAGAGTAAAAGATAATTACTATCACAAGAACAATATGAGAGATATTAATAGTTAACATGGACATACACAAGGAAAAACGTCAAACAGTGCTGGTCAGCGTGACAGAGGGGAGTTGGATCACCAATGCCTACATTGACAAGGAGGATTTTAAGGAAGATTTGAAGTATGATACACATTCACTTTTCCGATATTTATTGGGAGCATTGCCCAAGGATGAGGGCCGTCATGAGAAAGGTTTGATATGTTTGATGCTTGATGTGAATGTAATTAATACATCAATAAGAATAAACCCCAAGTGACAGTCCTGGGCTTTTCTAAGAGAAAAGCCCTTAGTAAGTTCAGTGGGAGAGGTCTGATGAAGCAAGAGGGAAGAAAAGTGAAGATATAACTGGAAAAGAAAAATTCAGAGTTCTAAATAGCACTTTCAATTGCACAGAAATGAAAAGGATAAAGAGAATGGAGAGTATACTTGTAAAGGCACATAAGGCTAAGGGTGCATATGCAATTTTTATTAAGATAGGAAAGACTGAAGTATGATTGTACTGTGAAAGGAAAAGCTCGAGCAGAGTAAGAGAAAGGACAAGGTAAAGGAAGGAAATATACAGATACAAGGCACATTGAGGACAAAATAGGATGGTAGTGAGGTAACTGGAGATGATTAGAGAAGGAGCAGAGCTCAGGAACTTGCATCTGAATCACATGAGAAGATGCCATGTGCAGAAAAATTACAAAGACTGTAAGGCAATCTGGGATGAGGCAGTCAGATCAAATGGGCATTTCACGGAAGAAAGGCATATACAGTTTTCACTGGAATAAATTGCTGTCAACATGTGCAGAGAAGTTAAGAGTAGGGATTTAGGAGGTTTCAAAAGGGGGCACAAGGTCTGAGATTGTAGGTATGGGGTTCAGCTGAGCTGGAAGAGAAGGAAACTGTTTAGTCAGGATGACTGTAGTATGGAAATAGAAGATACATTCCTTTGTAGTAGAGGGAGACAGGCATGGAGAAGCAGCTTTCATTGAAACACTGCAGTGTACATGAACAAGTGCAGGAAGTTGAATGCTGGAAGTGATTTCCAGTTGCAGCTTAGACGGACAGACCACACAATTAGAGAACACATTGAAAGAACTAATGGTAAAAGAGAACGTAAAGAAAACACATCAGTGTATAAGTTCAAAGAAAACAATGAACAAACAGACTCACCTTCCCCCCAAGAATGCCAAAGAAAAACTCCAAACTAGAAAAAAGCCTGAGAGTGGATGAGAAGTTATCTGCTATTGTCTGTAAGAAAAGATGGGGAAAAAGATCAAGCAAGAAGGCCAGTGGGTGACACTGAACTCAGCATCTTGAGAATAAATACTTTCTTACCACGTGTGCTCTAGGGTGGAGTAATTCCACACTTCAGATCAATTCTATTGATGCTGAACAGGAATGCTTAATGATTAGATGATCTGTGTGAGGTGACACAGAAATCAGAGCCAAACATTGACCCCAATACCCCTGAATCCCAGGTAAGACAGTTGGTGAGCTAATAACTGTCTCTTGGCTGGTACCGACAGAAGTCTGATATCCCCTTACTGTCTGCAGAACCACTCTTCCTTTTCCCAGTATAGGTCTATTAATGGAAGGACATCTTAATTAAAATGCTACTCAAGCTAAACGGCAGATTATGTCTCAAAATATTTTGCCTTTCTAATTTTTCTGAGGAAAGCAAACTATGTCACATCACATCATAGAGTTTAGTGTTTCCCACAGCATGGAGAAACAAAATATTAAAATTCACTACTCATGAAGTATCTACCTATGCCAACAGCTAATTTGGGCTCAATATACATGCTATGCAGAGAGAATAAATTCTTATGACACATCAGGTCTGGAATCCAGGACAGCCTGGTAGTGATATTGAAACAACACACTGTTAGCATACTGATTTCTGTGGTACTGCTCTCTGTTTCGAAAAAACATATTTATGCAGTTTCACTGGGAGCGTAAGTGTCATATCCACATAAATGAAGAAATTCAGCCAGAATGACTAGTTTGTTAACAGCTCATTCTACAGCTGGGTAGAGATGCCTTCTAGGATTTGGGGGTTTGAATTCTGTTTGTAAAATAAAAGTTAGGGATACGCTTCTTGTTCTCCTTTCAGATTTTGGAGATTTAAAATACCTCCTCGTCTAGTTTTATAGATTCTGTGTATCCCGTGGAGTTGTTCTATCGATAATTTTGATCTACCGATAGTTCACTGAACATTTAGACACAATGTAATTCACTAGGTTCTTATTTTTTATTTGAAGGTTCTTTGAGACTTTTTACCTACTTCTTGGCTAAGTACTTCTTTAGCCCTGCGTGCTCAGTATTTTGAGAGTTGCTTTTAATAGATCTGATCTTGCATGCACTTTATCTGCAGAACTCCTCCTCAAGAAGTCTACAGCATAATAAACAAATAAAAGAACTTCACGTCAGTGTATCATCTCCTCAGTGGTTTTGCATGACTTTTACTTCACCTCTTGAACCTCTTCAACGCACTGCCAAACTGACAGTGCTCTCTGCTTATCTGAGATTACTTTCTCTCCACTGAAATGCAGTTCATTACTTTCTTCAATGGAATTCTGAATCTGTTCTCTAATAGATTTCTAATCCTTAGCAAACCCACACATTACGAAGCAACCACTGTGCTTGCCATATGGTTAACCTGATTTTCAGTGACACCGCCACATAATTTTCATTAAGAGCATGTGACCAGGAAAATACCACACCAACAAGAATGTGATTCTCCTTTCCGGCTTTCCCCTATTATTCTGAGGAGATTCTGATTATCACGTGTCCTCCAGACTCTATAGAGAACTGTGATTGTTTCCCCTCAGAAGTCTCCTGCTCTTACATTTAAGTATATTCGAGAGCATCATAAGACCTTGTTTCTCAAGCTCAGAGTGATAGGTGCTCTGTTCCTTGGACTTTTGTGATTCGCTTGCTTGTAGAAGAATCAATAGATTAACAGACTTTTGATCTATTCCAGTAAGGATGGCACTATGGTACAAAGCATGTTTCCATAGTAGCACACTGTTAAAATAAAAATGTTGTGTGTTATTTTTATCCTACTTCTGACCACGCAAAACATTCTGACCACTTGTGATCATTAATAACCTTGCACAGCTTTTCACAGCAATAGAGGGCTTCATCAAAATGTCCTTGGAGAATGCCTGCTCATGTAACTGTATATCACCTCACTGTATCCTTATTTCACCAACTGTGGGTTTCTGTCCCATGTCCCGTTACAAGCTGTACCAAAATTATACTGAATATTTTTCAGTACTAGCAACTGTTAACCTCCAAAGTAACATTTGTGTGTTAGAAGGAGAAAAAATAATATATGCATCAAAGGACAGTGATGCTTAAGTATCTGTTGCAATAAGAACACAGTAGTGAATCTGAACAATTTGTCTGCTTAGTAGTCAAAGAAAATGAAGTATCAAAATGTACAAATGAAGGATGTTTAGAATGACCACATTTAACAAGGGTTTTGAGATCTTTGAGTGGAAGATGTTACGTAGACATTGAAGTTTTCATGTTTTCTGTTATATTTTCTTTGTCGGTTTATTATGGTGTGGAGTTTTTTTGAAGTAATTATTTTAATATTAATTTTAGAGATACTTCCCAATGCTACACTATACCAGGCATCTTGGGAACGAGTCCTGCTGAAGAAAGACATTTAGAAAGTAATTATTAAGTACTCAGGTGGGTGAATGTATTGTTCTTTTCACAATTAAAACTTACAAAAATTGTTGTTTTCAATTAATATTCTGTTACCATGACAAAACATCTCCCCCTTATCTTGTGTATACACTGTAGTCAGCACTAACAGCCCCAGAGTAACGGTGGCAAGAATCAGTCATTGGGAGTGTACAGGCAGCTGAGAAGAGGCATGAAAACAGTTCAGAAGCAATGATACAAACATGTGATGGTGCAGTGCTTGAATAAACTTCTCTCTCAGCATTTTTTGCATCATCAGCTATGTATTTCAATATTCTGTATGTCATCAGTACTTTGGCAGACAGCCCATTGTATTAATTTTAATAGCCCTTCTGTATAAACAGCACATATAAAAGCTCAGTTTTGGAACAGCTCATTAATCTTCACTTGTTAAAGGCTGGTTTGTCAAAATGCACTTGGTAGCTGCATCATTTGTGTTGTGATGTCATCCAAACTTGTGAAGGTAAAAGCTGTAAGAATTCAAATAAAGGTCATATAAATCTTACATTTATAGGTTTGACCAATAATTTTGCAGTGGAGAACTATCTGGGTCATCACTTTCCAGAGGCACAGGCGTCTGTGTTTCTATTCCTGGTCAGCATTAGAACACATTCCAGTGCCTGCTTGCATGGTGTTTTCCCTGCTGACGTAAGGAGCCAGACAGGACAAAAATATAAATGTTATCATGAGACATAGCAATTTCCAAGTAGGAGTAGGGCTGATAATTTCAGTCAGCTTTAAACTACCCTCTTTTACCTCAAAGAAACCTCCAGTGTTTTATTATATCCTCTCAATTTAGCCATTTTTGTTGAAAAGGCAGGATCTGACCTGCTACAACCAGAGGCTTAGTGCTCTAAACAAGTTGCATATAGGCTTTTTTTTTAAAGATGCTGCCAGTTTGGTAAGATGTACCAAATCTATGTCAGCAGCTTGGTTTACCTGAAACTTCAGTGGGTGAAAACCAGCCCCAGACCGTTTGAACTGGCTCAGGTCCATATATTAAAGCGAGACTGAAAACTAGCAATGGCACAATTCTTTCTGTGCCTTTAAATTGACTATTGATCTCAGCAAATAGCACTGACTGTAGTGAAAAAGGTTTTGATGCTAAAAGCTGGTTATTGAGAACCACCTCCCTCAGAGACACAAAAACATTCTCTGTCCCTCCTGGCTTCATTAACACTGCAGTGAATCCAGCTGGGACAAGGGCTTCCACAGCCCTCTTGGCGAAAGTTTCACTTTCCAGACCTGATATTTCCCAACTGCAATTGTATCTGTTTCTATGAAAATCAAAAAGCAAGTGTATCTCATGGCTATTAAATCCCATTTTTTTATGTGCATCCATCATTCATTCCTGTGAAGTCAATGTGAGAGAAGGAAAGAAGACAATTCTCAAACCCTAAGAGACCCACACACCCATTCGGAAGTCTTCCACTCTGGTCCTTGCAAATGAGTTTAAATGTCAATTATTTGCTGGAAAAACTTGACAATTTAAAGTAAGGAACAGTTGAGAAAACTATGACCTCTTCCACAGACAGCTCATGAAGAAATGAGCAGAAAAAGAAACATTCATAATTTACATTCTTCATTAATACTTACCCATCCAGCCGTCTTTTCTGTCCACCCACTGCAGTGAGGAACATGCCATAGCCACAACCACATGTTTTTCTCTTATTTCCTCTGTTCTTCAGAAATGTTGTCAGATTTGCAACCAGTGCAAGTAGGTATCTCTCACTGACTTCAATTGAGTTATATGATGTACACCAGCAAAGGACCTATCTCCAGTTCTACGCCTCTCCCTTTTTTCTTCCTCTACATGCATGAAGAATTTGTTAACTCACATACACCATCCCACTGAATTATTCACAAATGTAAGCGAAGGTTACATGATTAGACTCACTGAATCAGACTTCTGATGTGAATTTAGTTACAGGCTTTAATTTTTTTTCCAAAAAAAAAGTATTGAAAAGGAGATGCATACTGAACAAACATATCATAGCCATAGCTAGCTGTTTGTCCTTCCTTTTTCTCCTTCCACTCTATATCCAGCCCTCTTAACTGATGTGTGTGTGGAAGCATTTAGATTAACCTAGAGCCTAGGAGAAAAAGGATCCTTTAAGTCCTACATAGTTAATTTGAGGCCTTGAGCTCTGTGAATATCTCAATATACCCAAACCATGGCACACTCCGGAAATCATGACTTACTTCGCTATCTCGCTGTGTCTCTGGACAGCTAATAAATACATGTAAGTAAGTCACTCATCGTGTCAGTGCTCCTTGCAGGACTTTCTTTCACTTACCGAGGAGCATGGCACACACAACACTCATAAAATGGATGCCCCCTTCCCATCATGCCTGCTGACACCATATCTGCCAGCATATGTCATTCAGACCCACAGCACTGTTGCCAACTGACCCCTGAAGAGCACACAGCAGCCTGGGTTCAAAACTACAAAATGGTGCCAGCTGCAGTCAGCTGAGTTCAGGATGTATTTCATCTGCAACATTTGATGCCCTTCCTCCTCATTTAAGATGCATAAAACCTCCAAATAGACACCACTATGAGAGATGGGACTTTAACTCTCTTGAGAGAATTACTCCTCACTTGGAGTCTCTGAAAACGGCCTGTCCTATGAACCTGTAGGCACAAAGAAGCCATAGGTACCAGAGGACTAGACTTTCATGTTCATAAATGTTGAGGCCAGAAAGAGCCATTACACTAAGGAGGGAACCTTCTACTTGGGTCAGATAACTACCCTTGGTCATTAAGCTACCCATGTATTGAGCCCCTCCATTAACACATTTGCATAAATGCCAGAAAGACACTAAACTATCAAGAGGTGGTGAGCCCACTGTCCATAGTGGGTATGCAGCAGTTACTGAAACTCACTCTCAAAGCAGTACCTTTGTTCCTTTCCCTCCAGTATTACCTTTGGTGATTTTGTTCAGGGAAGAGGATCACTGGATTAACAGGTTATACACCAGGCATTGCTTGAAGAAACCAAAATACAAAGCTGAGCTCCAGGCCCTGAGTTGCAGGTGAAGACTCCTCATTGAGCTAGGGCAGTTTTAGGATCTCTTGAAGTTATGTTGAGTTTCTTTCATGTCAGTTTATCTTAGAGCTATTTGAAATTGCAGTGTGCCAAATCCTCCAAGGGGCCATTATGACAGTTAGAGATTATCAATGAATAAAGATTTCTGGTACGTCCCTTTGTAATACTTGCTGCAGGGTTGCAGGACGGAAATTAAGGATGCTGTCTCCTTAAAGCTGTCCCACATTTTTTGACTTTTCAGATAATCTTTCTCTTCTCCAAATCTCTTTATCATTTTATCTCATTTCCCCTGGCTCCTTCCATTGGCCTTGCTCCTGGTTTGTTTTATAATCTGCATCCTTCCTTTCTCGTCTTGCCCTCAGCAGCTCCACTGCTCAAAGAAAGCCCTCTCCAGCACTAGCTTTCAGCTTTGCCATGTATGATTTAGGCCACTGTCAGCCTTCCTCACACTCAAGGCTCATCTTTCTCTCCTCTCCCCATGTCTTCCTCCCTCCCCCATCAAGTGCCATGAGTTGTTATAAATTGTCACATGCATTTTTTTCCTTCACGCACTTCTTCGACGTATGAGCTGCAGGTTCTTTCACTTTATCCGTATTTTCAATAACCTCTGTTTCCTTTTCCCAGACTGTTTGCACCCAGCAGATGCTCTCTTCACCCATCTAGAACTATTTCTCTTCTGAATTGTTCATCTTTTTTCTTCTGTAGTGATCTTTGAAAATATTGAAACACTCCTTTACAGCCTTTCTGTCTTCTGCAATTCCAGTTTTTTTTGATGGAGTTGGTGATGATACAGTTTGTATAAACCTTTAATTTACCTGTAGAATTCATGTTTCAATAAACTCAGTTCTATGCAACAACACGATTTCCAATGAAAAGTAATATTCTGAAGCATGCACTGTATTTACATTTTTCTTCAAAGGTACCATCTCAGCTATAGAGTCAAGAACGTTTTCACATTCCCTTTGACATTAGAGAAGTTTTCACTCCCATTCCTTGTCCTATGATCTAAAAGTACTCTCTTTCTTCCTCCCTTTTTTTCAGTGTTTGTTTGGATATAGCTGTCCTTTGAGAAAGTTTTTCCAACAGACACCGAATTAAACGCAAGTCGCACCAGCAAAAATATGAAAATAAAGTAGACAAATCTCTGCTTAGTTAGATATGTTAAAAAATGAACAAACAAAACCACTAAATGACAAAAATACCCAAGGAATTCTGTGTGCCCCATGTATTGTAGCTCCTTCTGAAGCAGTAATATTTTCTTTCCTTCCTTTGGTGGATTTATTTTGTCAATGATTGTTCTCTGCCTCAGCCAAACAGCTTCATCTTTCTTCTCTATTTAGCTCGTATGGGGCTGAATCCCGCAGTACTAGTCCCAGTGAAGTTGGTAGGAGTGCTGACCCTGTAAGAACCTGATAGGTCCCATTGCATAACTATCCAGCACTGAACAAACTCCCAGAAGCTGTGTGTTCTGACAAGCATTCACATCTAAAGGTTGTTAACCAAAGCACGAGCCCCACTAGAACAACCTTGCCCACCACCTCCCAGTAATGTGCTCACTGACCTTTCCAAATAAATATTTCTACTAAAAAACCCAAACAAGATAGAGATAAGATTTCAACAAAGATAAATGATCCAGGATTATTCAACAAAAGATTGGAGCACTAAACCTTTCCTGGCTGTAAGTCAATTTGATTTTTAAACAGAGATCTGTTATTTTTTTCTGCTCTAGAAATAAATGCAAAAATTCCTAGTAGAAACTCACTTCCTGAAGTTTTAATAAACCAAAGTATGTTAGAAGCATAGGAAGGTGAAATTCTCATTAATGTTGAGGAGCATATAGTAAACACAGCATTTAGCAATTTAGCTATTAGAGTAGTATCTTATTACTGCATAGTTGCTGCCTTATTGCCACCTAGTTTCTAACATCTTCCACATTTTTCTCTCCAACCAGTGCAGATGCATCCTGTAAGAAAACAAGAGAGAAATTTGTTCTCCTAGTGAAATCACTGAAGATTTAGTGTCTCGTTTTAGTAAGAATTTAAAATTTACAATCAAATTGGATGCTAAACTCAAAAGCAGTCTTGACATTTTAAAATGTCCTTTCTGCTAAAAAGTAGCATGAACTATGCAAAACCTGAAACAGTCAGAAAATGTTTCAAAGGTACTTTGAATAATGATGCTATTAGTAATTAGTAATGATGCAACTCACTGTTAGATAAGGGTGCTGTTCACTTTTTTTACCTTGTTCTCATGGGAGATGAAATCCAACAACCCAGCAGAAGAACCCTATGTCGCCGGTGGGACAGTGGAGAACATGGAGAGAGGTCTACAATTCTGGAGGTTCATCCAAAGAACAAAATCCCTTTTGTCCCCTTTCTGGACAGGACCCACTCTTTCACAAAGCACGAGGCAGAGGGCTAGTCATTTAGGATTGAATATTGGTGCAGTACACTTGATCAGGGAAGAGGAGATTTACACCTGAGAATGCCCTTTTCTAAGTGAGAAATGGCAAAAAAATAGTGCTCATTAAAAGACTCCCTATGGGGCTGTTTCCTAAAGAAATCTGCTTGTAAATTAACATCTTTTGACTCTGACTTGCCACCCTGAGCCCAACTGGACATTGTGCTGCAAACCGGAGGTTCCTCCAGCTGCCACAGCTCTAGTTAAGTTGATGCCTGAGTAACAGTATCAAAGAAAGATGATACAGGACAACAAATCCACGCTGTCAGAAGATCCACATGGCAAGGGAATAAAGAAACATTTTTTTTCTTTGCACTCAACTTTTTTTTTCATTACTCTCTTTCCTGCTAAGCTCATACGGCATATGGGTCTGAGCTTCCCCTAGGTTCTGTCTCGGCTTTGGCCAGGTATATTGGATTCATTAAACCCAAATATTTAAGCCCATAGAAAACTGGGAAAGCCCAAACTTATGAAAGCATTCATAATTTGGAAGCTGTCCTGTCATGTGTGTCAGGGGCCTGAGGGTATCCCCCTGTCCCCCACCAGGGCTCGGGGCCAGCTCAGAGCTGGGGTGGCCTCGTCCCACCAGAGCTGTGGGGGCACCTGCAGACAGGACCCTTCCTGGGAGCCAGAGCAGCTCGGGAGCCTTGGGGCAGCCCCCCTGGCATGCAGCTCCGGGGCTGGGGCGGGTCTTGCACAGCCCAGGGGCCAGGCCCTGCAGGGCTCGCTCAGGGGTTGAAAGTGCCTGAGCCCGCTCCCAGGGCGCAGTTCACCCAGGGGTGGCCTGGGGCGGTAGGGCTGTCAGGGCGGTGCAGTGCCCTGAGGCCAATCAGCCCCGTCCTGCACCTCTGTGAGGCGAGCCAGGCTGGGCACCTGATGGTAATCAGGGTTGGTCACAGCCCGGCCACCCCCAGGCCTGGCCACCTCAGCTGAGAAGGCAGCCCCTTGGGCTGGATGGGCCTGGCGCACGGCTGTGTTGTTGTCAGAACTCAGGCCCAAGCTCAGCTGAAAGCCCTCCCAGTGCTGGGCTTGGCCCTGGCCCCATCCTGCCCTCAGCGCAAGGCTGCGTGTCCATGCCCTCCCACAGCCCTAGGGGAACAGGCCTGTCAGCTGTGGCATGCTCTGAGCTGGCCTGGAGCCCCAGTGAGGGGATGTTGCCAGGGCTCTGACAGCGGGATCCCAGTACAGGGCATAATTTATTATCAAATGCAAATGTCATACTAGAAGCTATGACAATACCATAGGGCAAGGCACGTTTTGCAATGTTTATCTGACTGGGGGGGGATGTGGAAATAATTTAAAAAGGCATTGTTGAGGGACTGTTAGGCAGCTGCCAAAGCGGATTGCATTTTTTATGTCTGACTTTTTTCAGTCTGACTTTTAAAGTGTTGGTAACATGAGGACCAGGGCAGCTCTCACCTTGGCACCAGTGGTGTCCATCCCCACTGGGATTGCATAACACTCAGTAAAACCTCCCTGCGTCCCGTGTTCCTCTTATACCAAGCACAGCAGCATACATCCCAGCACCACACCACCGGGCTCCCGCTCCATGGCCTGTGGTGAGGATGCCCACCAGCTAAGCCATTAGAGCTGCCACCAATAAAGACAGCTTCAGAAAGACAGCTGCACATTTTGCACCATCAACAACACTGCCACAGCCCCCTTCTGACTAGTCAGTTGACTGGCAGTCTGTAATTGCACTTGGATTAAAATTTACAGGAGACCTTTGATTTTATTTTTTCCAAAAATCTCCATAAGGAAGCTAAAAAGGTAAAAAGCAAAATAGAACAAGTTTTGTGGGGAGACTCAAATTTGTTCTGCTAACAAGCCCAAGAGCTTATTACTGCCAACACTGTCAGATGCTGCAGTGGGAGGGAGGAGGAGGTGGTCCTCGCATTGTTAGTAACATGCCCCAAAGCAATTCATGTTGGGACAGGTCAGTTATAACTAGAGCTTCGGGTTCAGATGAGACAGTATCGATCTTGCTCTGGCTTACGTGAAAAGCTGGGGCCAACAGCCACACTGCCACGAAGAAACAGGTCAGTATGGAAGAATGAGGCTTTGATGTTATCCTGATCAAAATGGCATCCCAGACATAGCGAGAAGGGGAGGGAGAAGGCTAGGTGGCTGGAGAGAGTGGTTGTGACTCAGATCCATTCTCCGATCTCTTTCTAGGGCAGAGCTGGTATAATCTAGCCCTTAATATGCAAGTTACTGGTGGAGAGTACTATAAATATGGAACATCAAAATGTCATTTGCACAGTCACTTTAAACAGATATGTCCTAGCATTCTCTTCCTTCTTTGCAGGAAAGATAGTAATCTGTTAAACTTTCTCCTGGAACCATATTTTAGCATTTTAATTAGAGACCCAACACATGCACTAAACATGCTCTCAATAAAGGTCGTGCCTTAATAAAGTCAGTACAGCATGCTTCTGTAACCCAGCAAGGTCACTACCTGAGACGAATCACCAACAAGGCAACTGGCTTACTGCCAGGACAGAGGGCAAATTTACCGGGGCGGTTTCAGGAGGCCACAGCTGCTGTCCGCCAATGGAGAAGTGCAGGGGAGGCAACACGCTGCCACTTATGCACACCAGTGTTCATCCACAAGAGAGCAAAATAATTTAAATGTAATTATCGTTTCTTGCTAATGGACGGCTGCTACTGGCCTGAACATTATTCACTGGGTTATTACTGGTGATGGGTGCCCTGGAGGAAGCCTATGCCTTTCTTCCTCCTTTGAGCACTATCTCCCTCTGCTGCCCTGCCGCAGCTCTGCACTTTGACTCCAAAGGGTGACCTCTGAAGCCTAACCTGAAACAGTAAGTAGAAAACTTGGGCAAACACTTGTGAAATTTTTGCTTAATGCTATTTAGTTTCATCAGAAACACTTTAATGTCAGGAAGGGTCAGTCCCAAACACTGGAGGCTTTCCAGTGGAAAATACGTAAATAAAGAACAGCTGGGAAATAAATTTTCTCCTTACAGAGCTGCCCAATCAGGTTTCTGTTACTAGTAAGAAGTAATAAGCGGTAATGACTTCTTCTCTGGGAGGGAAGTAACATGAATTTCCAAGCAGCAGAGATTCTCTGAATAGAAATTAATATGAAAAACGTTCTCAGCTTTTGCTTTTTGTTGGAAAGAAAACATGGGGCAAATGTCTGACAAAGGCAGGGCTAGTTCTTGAATGTCTCTGTATCCACATATGAGATACCAGGACTCAGAGGGCCAGTTCTGAGGATAGCCTATGAGGTGTGTGGGGCTAGGCAGTGCTTCTGAGAAACTTAAAATAAAGGTTGAACTTGAATAAAGGCAACTGAGCCAGCAATGTGCCCTTGTGGCCAGGAAGGTGCATTACGAAGTGTGGCCAGCAGGTCGAGGGAGGTGATCCTGCCCCTCTACTCTGCCCTGGTGAGGCCAGATCTGGAGTGCTGTGTCCAGTTCTGGGCTCCCCAGTGCAAGAGACACAGAGAACTACTGGAGAGAATCCAGCGGAAGGCTACAACGAGATGAGGGGACAGGCGCATCTCTCTTATGAGGAAAGGCTGAGAGACCTGAGTCTGTTCAGCCTGGAGAAGAGAAGACCAAGAGAGGATATCTAAAGGGCAGGTGTCAAGAGGATGGGGCCAGACTCTTTTCAGTGGTGCCCAGCAACAGAACATAGGTCAATGGACACAAACCGGAGCACAGGCAGTTCCACCTGAACATGAGGAGGAACTTCTTTACTGTGAGGGTGACAGAGCACTGGCACAGGCTGCCCAGGTAGGCTGTGGAGTCTCCTCCTCTGGAGATACTCAAAACCCGCCTGGATGCATTCCTGTGCAACCTGATCTTGGTAAGCCTGCTTTAGCAGGGGAGTTGGACTAGAGGATCTCCAGTGGTCCCTTCCAACCTCTACCATTCTGTGATTCTGTGAATAAGGTCAGTTTTCAATGGCATGGATGATTAAATCGTTATGAGTTTGGTGATCTTCATCACTACTCCCAACAGCATGCTATCACCCTCTCCAAGAGGCTCTGGATCCTCTTTTGTTTGCAGATCAGCAGAATTCCCAAGTCAGTCACAGTCCTGAAAGGTAAACTGCCAATGTACTTAGGATTTTGCTTTAATTTATGTTTTTCCAATATTTTAATGAGAAACTCCAAAACTTCATTTCCTTCCATAAGTCCACAATGAATATAATATTCTTGAAGCAGTAAGGTGAGCTCACACTAGGTTTGCAGTGTCAATAGCTATTTTTATGTTCTCGATGGGTGAACCGTGGCAATACTGTCCTGAGTGATAAAATGCTTATTAAATCATGTATTGCAAGCATAAGGCTACAATCTTGATGGTTTTCTTTTCCAAACCCAAGTAAGATAGCTATTTGCTGATTGCACTGCTTTGAATTCTTGCAGGCAGTGTCTTAAGTTCTACTGTGATTTAACAGGGGCCAAAATTTGTTCTTACTTGGTTATGAGTCTTTCAGCACAGTCAGTACATGAGTGTGAGGGCACATTTTACCCCTTGCTGTTTAATGTACACATGCAGTTCAAATTCTTCTCTTAAACATACGTAGTGTGAGAGACAGTAAATGATATTTTATTTACACTGGCTGAGGTGTTCAAATTTTCATTATTCCAATTTTTAATAGTGTTGAAAAAAGAGTGTCGCATTTCTCAGTCAGCACCGTATTTTTTTCTACGACTTCTAAGTAGAAACGCTGGGAAACTCTTACTCCATACAAATTAGGACAGAGACTGGAGCAGAGGTTCAGCATCATTCTGTAGTTCTGTGCAGTACCTTGAGCATCAGTTAACTAATGAAATCTGAATTATGGGGTGGGGGGGAAGTATTTCCCCGTATTATTCCCAGTTTGCAAGAAATGACAGTGTTCAGTCAGCAGTGGCACTGCCATGTACAGTGTAAAGTAATAAAGCAGGCTGCAGTGTCAGCCTAGAAAGAAACTCAACCCACACACATTAGTCTGTCTGTATGGATCCAGGATAACAAGGAGCTTTCAAAATCCTCTGCCTTGTTCTGGATCCCAGTGGCTCATTGGCAGAAGTCTGAACCTTATATACATTAGCGCTTTCAGAACAACTTCCTCAGGTTTGTAGTGCCCAAATAACCTGATAATTAATATTGTGCTCTGACACTACAGAAAGACTCTCCTAAAAATTTGGTGGTTTTTAATCCAGATATTGGTTGACTGGTTTAGCATTCCTACTTCTACCCCAGCTTGTACATAATTCCAGAAAAATATAAACCAAGCAACAGAAGGGCAACAGTTGCAATGTGTCTCTGATACACATGGACCAAACATCTACACACTACTGAATTAGTATAATAATTACGCTACTGCCTTAATTAACCATGCTATTGTGCCTGTACTGGATTCTTTCCCAAGAACTGTTCAGGTTACTGCATAAGGCAAGGACACTGATTTTCTTTTAATTCTTTTTTTTTTTTTCTTTTTCTTTATTGACAAGGCTGCCAAGTTCACAGAAGAATCAATAACCAAGGATATTCACATAGGATAAGATTTACAATGCATGTTTCACAGACAGTAACAACTGGGACCTCGGAGCACTTACTGAAACCAACAAAATGACAACTGATATGTCCTCCAGTGAATCTGTGTTAAGACGTTCTGTCTGCAGTAATTAAAAGCTAGGTAATCTCACCTGTGTGAAAAGCCCACCATAAAATCATCTCCACTTAGTAGTGTAACTTGACATGTTGACTTTCTACATCAGCAGCAGTGTCCTCTAAGCCAGCCTCTGGCCTCACTATGCTAACCAGCACCTCCCTTAAACCAAGTAAAGGAGAGTGAAGTGCTATCCATTGTGCATATTCTTCTCAAGCGATCCCTCTTGCTTTTCCTGCTATCTCTTTCCTTCCGTATTATGTGTGTGACGGTCTGGTAACCCACTAGTTACACCTGAGCAGACACACAAAATACTTTTTCACACAGTTTTGTCATACATACATTTTATAGTAATTATATCTCTCTTTCAATTCTTTGAGCTTATTTAAGCACATTGCCCACCATCACTAAAATACCCAAGTTTTCTGTTGTGTACTGATAGCTGTGCAAGACCCAGATATCACTGAGCACAAGGATTCCCTGGGTATTCATAGTGAACAGTATAAATTAAATTGATTCTATTTCTTCCTATACTCCAGAAACACCCTTCAACTCCTACTGAAATCAGAACACACACACAGAAACAAGGAATGTTTTCCATACGTCTTTCATACACATATTTGTACTGACTTCGTGCAGCAACTTTTATGCAAAGAAATAATGAAGAAAAAAAGGAACTAACCTTATCATAAGTTATTGCATATAGGAAGTATTATAAATATTATTAATTGCTTGGCTCTCTTCCTTCTCTGTCATATTTCCCTCAGGTCTCTGTTCCATGCTCAAGGCCATTATTTGATGGGGGAGGCATAAAGTCATAAGAGGCTGATGTAAATTTCCTTTGAGATGTCTTATATATCACAGATACCACGAGGGAGATGAAACAGCAATTTTGTTCCTGTTCATAAGTAAAGATGGAAGAAATGCTTCATCTGAAGAGAACTAAACTGATGCCCATTCTCTAATTGAGGCCAGTATAGTATATTATTCTTCAGGTAAATCTTTGATAACACTTATTGCCTTTTTCAGGTAGATATTTGATAACAGTTATTGCCTTTTTCAAGACCCCTTCTGGAAGGAGGGCTTGTAATTCTGAGGAGGAAATGAACAATTCCAAAACTGAGGCAGATAAAGAAGATGTCTGTGTCAAGAGTCTTAGACATGCTCCATCAGTGTATTGAATTTTATGTTTCTGCTAAATTAAAATCAGAAACTCATTACAGAAATCGAAACAAGAAAGTAGCTCAGGCAGTCACTTTTTAAGATCACCACCAGCCTCTGAACAGTTCAGAAATCTTTTGTCAGTTTAGTATAGATCCCTGAGTTGCTGATTTGAAAAGGTGCAGACCTACAACTCTGACAGGGATACTTTTGGTTTCTTGGCTGTCCTGAGCATGCCAAGAAAACCACTTATGGATCTTAAGAAGCTTAATTAAGAATTCACCTGGGCAAATTTACTGAAGATGATAAAAACCTGGGGAGAATATTAATTTCACAAATGCCATAATGGGTCCATGCAGGGAAATAAGATCATGCTCCAGGTAAGCATGTTCCATACCATGAACAAGTCTATGTCCAATATCTGGTTCATCTCCACGTACTGCTTTTAGAAATCACCCCTTGTTTAACATGCTAGATGACCTTTTAATAAAACACCAATAAAATGACATTTTAAAATATTTCTAATTTAATCACAGTCTCTAGCTTTCGCCCAGCAGCACGTCTGTGCTGTTCAAGTGGCAACCTGATTTTTTCCCCTAAAGAATTTCACCATCCGCATTAGCAACAAAGCAGATCCTGTGCAGATGCAGGTATGTGCAAGTCTACTGTAGGCAAAAGAAGTACTGTGCTTCTTTACACCATTCAAGGTGCTATTCCAGAAAGAATTTAGGCTTTGGTCCACTTGTAACCATCACAGTTATGTTTTCAGATGAGTCGGTTCATTTAAATAAACTGGAAGGGGGGAGTGACACTCCTTGTCCTACAGCTATCTTTAAAATGGGTGATAAATACCAACTTTGCTACATCAATAAACCCTGTTAAAATCACAGCTCAAGAGGAGAAGAATTTGCTGAAATCCAGCTCTTGTTCACATGTGGACAAGAAGCTGCTTTTACACAAGTTTTGCTCACAGCAGTTTTGTTGGTGAGGCAGCAATATCTTTGCTGAACTAACTAGTATCTTACTTCTGATGGGAAGAACTGTTATCTATTCAACATACATAGGGATAATCACAGTATTGTGCCATCAAAATGAATGACAGCTCCTTATAAGCAGAGTAAAACCAAAGATGAGAACGGGTGTCAAAATCTAAGTGGGTAATACCAGCAGAAAAGTAGGAGGGAGAGCAACTACACAATCATTTAAAATAGAGCATCACAAATTGATGAGGGATGAGTTGGGGAGCCAGGAAAGTGTCTCAGTAGCAGAAGTTGGCATAGCTGATAATTGAGCTACATAGTCAAGAAGATAAAATATATATGTATGTTTCCTGGAGAATGGATTTCCCAGAATTTTGTGTGATATTGATTTTTTTTTTTTTTTTTTTTTT
>VZSC01007411.1:0-27858 GCA_013398225.1 Steatornis caripensis | reverse complement strand
AAAAAAAAAAAAAAAAAAAGAGGCATGAAGGAAGGTAGTTTGGTGGAGAGAGGACTGCCACAGTGGGATGGTTGTAACAGAATTTACCCGTTAGGCTACAGCACAGAATTCACATGGAAAACACTACAACTGTTTCATCCCAAAGCAAAGCAGCCATTAAAGACCTTCTCAGATGCAAGTGAATCCAACCATCAGTCGCAAAGTCCGTGTAAACCAGTCTTCAGGAGTTTTACCACCTGCAGATCTGCTTCTTATGTTACCTTTACATTACTTGTTTCAATCTATGAAGTTTGCTCATGTTAGTTACCATGAAAAATAGCTTTCCATTTGGGCTCTTCCTTACTGTTCTTTGAAACACTGTCCCCCATGGGTGTCTAACACATCTTCCATCTCTGTTATAGTTGCTCACAAAACTCTTCTGTGTTTTCAGCATTTTTAGTGGGTTTTGAAATCTATTTCTGTAATAACACTGAAGTCCTGCCTTGGCAATTTATGAAGAGCTTCCTTAAAATTCAGATAAATTATGAACTGTCAATGTCAATCTTGAGTGTAATCTTATCAAAAAACTTGAGGTTAATTAGGAAGGATCTCATCCTTCTAAATCCATATAAGCTTAACATAATAATTGAGAGTTGAGATCGATTACTCATGGTATGTCAAGGGTATGAACTTATATGGTAATGATTGAGTGCTTGGTCTGAATACTCCGAAGTCAAGGTCAGAAAGCATGCCAAATGCACATTTAAAATTTCTTGAAGTCACGAGGTGGGGGAGGGGGAGAGTGGGGAGGAATGGGATGAAAGTCTTATGTGTAGGCCTAATAGAGCGTATACTGATCTGAACCTTTGTGGCCAAATTCAAAAGACATTGTAATAGTAAATACAGAGAGAAGCAGAGAATTACTGAGTCTGAAAATGGGATTTACAATAGTTTAGAAGTATTTTCATGATGTAATTCAAAAGTTCAATTTCACAAACGTATCTAGTTTTCCCAGTGGGTTAATAACACTAAAGTAAAAGTAAGGCTCTCTGTCCCATGCAGTGCATGAGACGTTCATTGTGTCACAGACTTACGTTAACATGACACTGGCCCTCCCTTCCAAGAACGATCTTTATAATATTCTCCAGTCCTCTGGAAACACACTGCCACTTCTACTTTAATCATATTAAGCAAGCAGAAAGAGAGTCCTAAAGCAGTTTTGCTCACCGTTGGAGGCAACAACAAAAAAGCCTGGAAGAAGTTGATTTTTTAAAAATTATTTTTCATTTTTTGTTATGTTTAATTTTTTTGTCATTGCATTTTTCTTTTTTTTTTTTAAAAAAAAGCTCAGTCTATAAAACATATTTGACCAATACTCTTGAAGGAGCTGCCTTCAAAGTGAACCATTGAAACACAGAGTGGACTGGATATGTATAAGCGTATCTCTCTCGTGCCACAAGTCAAGAATTAAATCTTCATGAAGAGGATACAAAAGTATAGCAAATTACTTACAGCCTTGGATATGGCACTAGATTGCAACTGGGATTTTTATTGTCTAAAGTGGGCTCTGTAGGTTTGCTTTGTAGGTCAGATGAGGTAAAGACTTGTAGAGAATTCATCCCAAACCTCACAGACACTGTGGCATTGATAGTTTGGGCGTAATTCCCCCCATCCTAAGAATGGGGTGATCGCGCAGCAAGATTGTGAGACTAAGCACACTGAGAGGATCTCTCCACTGATACAAGGCAGTATACTGCCAAAGATTAAAATCAGACCTGAGCAAGCTTGCTCAGTTACTAGAAGCAATACAAATGTGTTAATGCAGCATTCCACCAGGCTGGTTTGCACAGTCAGCAAATTCCTGTTCTGCAGAGCACTGTCCAGGCAGGGCTATACAGTCCTGGTACCAGGCTAGCCCAGTGAGGTACACTGTCCCTCCAAGGTAGCTCAGGACTCTCTAACGGCAATGAAGCACTGGCATAAGCTTTAAAGAGTGAGGAGCTTCTGTTCTGCAGCATATGGATACCATATGGCAAGACGAGTACATGCGAGACTCAAGGAATATTCCAAATCTTTTGCAATCATATTCCAACCTTTCTGCACAAAAAGACTCCTGGTGAGCATTCAGTGGAAGGCAGTGCTTCTCCCCCAGTATGCTCACAAACCCCATGCTATCTGAGGCCACATCACTGGAGAACATTACAGCTACAGGAAGCTCAGCAACTCTGTTGTTATGTGTAGGCAACTGTGGCTGGAGCTTTTAGTTAGCTAACTTCCATATTGCACATTATGAATACAGGGGACCACATAGGAACCCAGTACTCCAGACTTGTGATCAAGCCACAGCATGCCAGCTGTGCTGATACGACTCCTGGTTGTGTGTTCCCAGGTGTACGGCAGAGGTTTGCCTCTGCGTTTGCCATGAGCTAGGAACACACAGCGATGGCACAGCCAGTGCCGTGTAATTTGTCAAGCCACAGTAGGTTCATCATGTGTTTGCACTGTAGGGAGCATGCAGAATGAAGGAAATCTGCGGTGGAGAGAAAGTGGTTGTTTGAATCAGGGATAAATGAGGAAAGGTAAGAAAAGAAGAATACAGTGCCAGGAAAGCGAAGAGGGGAAGTGATGAAAACCTCCTGGTAACTGCATATGGACCCACTCTGAAGCAGTGTCTGAGGAGCTCTCCATCCTCAGAGGTATGATTTCTGGGGTTTTGTGCCCTACAAATCTAGTTGTGGCATTAAATTCATGTCTTCATTTCCAAACCCGTTACTTTAAATCATATAAATGCTTAAATGTTTACAACAGTACAAACTCAGGCGAGGCAAAGCTCTAAAAAGGCTTTTATAATATTCAGACAATAAATTTATAAGGCTGCTGTGTGAAAGCCCTTCTGAGATTCCATATCCTGCTGGTGTCATTACAAATCCTCAATCTATAGCTTGGCTCACTGAAGACCTCAAGTAGGTCTTTATTAATACACTTCCCAGAGAACCAGGTTACTCTGTAGAGTAACTGTATTTTCTTAGCAATCAGCTACTACTTACGACATCATTATGCATATCCTTTGCAATTAGGCTGAATCTTTAGTCATCACCTGTGGCTTAAAGTCCTTTTCGTTAGTTCCTCAAAGTCAGAAGATGTATTTTGCCATCTACTAGCTCTGCAACTGCCATAGCTTGATCGGTTATTTAATGCCTGCAAAACAGTTTTTGAATGTTGTCCCACGCTAATGCTCGACAACTACAGTTGTCATGACTACTCAGCACCTACGTGAGGGCTGTGTTGGACACCAATTGTGATGATTCCTTGGCATTTCCCCTAAACATTAGTATCCCTGCCTCGAAAGACTTCTCTTACAGTCTCTGAGAGACTAGACACAGAGGCAATCTTGTCATCCAATGGAGGAGGCGCTGCAGTGTCAATTTGAAGCCGACCACTGTGCCTGTCCACGAGGCTCCTGTGGGCATGGCACTGTGCTAAATAATAATAATAATTTCCTGGCAGCAACACAATGCAAAGTCCCAGGGCCTCTGTGAGAGCCAATATGCCATCAGCAGCTGGTCCAACCAGGCCTACCTGCCATGTTTAGCACATGGACTACTGGAACCAGAGGGAGGTCAAGGCACTTCTCTGCAAACATGCCACTCACTCTACAAGCATGTGCCAGTATGCATAAGTGAGTCAAGTTAGGAGCCTGTAATGTGAGGCTTGCCCTGTAAAGATACAGCCCTTCTTCTTTCTTTTAATAAGGTCAGTTGTAAGATGGTCACAACCTTTCCACTTATTCTTTTCCCAGCATCTATTCCCATCATTTCAGAAACCAAGCCGCATAACTCACCCCACAAACCCTTTCTGGCTTCCAGAGATACACCACACTAAAAATAACCCAGAGTCTTAGATTCAAGATGAATATTTTGATGCTAGAAGTAAGAGCAGAACTGCGCTCCATTACATCACTTCTAGAGCAGATTTTGACACTAGCTTAATAGTGGTTGACTCTCAAATCAAAGACTGTCTTTGAGAAAACTTTCTGCAGGGTTGATAGACAGCTAGCATACTCTAAGGCATTTTCTTTTGCATTACTTGGCAGGAAGCCTGAGATAGTTTGAACAACACTGTGCACAACATGTCCAGCTCAGCCAAAACTCATTAAGGGTCCTGTCTTCTCTTGCGCACTTTGTGAAGCATATTACTGCACCCCTGATGGGCAGCAGTTATGCTAAGATTAAAGATCACCAAATACCTTTAATGTACCAGTCAAATTGCATTTCTCAGCTGTGTATACGTTGGTAAATGTTCTCCTGCTTTACCAGATGAAGGATGAAGACGTAATGGCTGCTCTCCAGCTACTGAGCTTGGTTAAGGAATTGCTCTGAAAGAGGTTTCATGGGATGATAATTTCAGCAAAATGTGAGGCGGTTGCTGAAAGATGCTCAAGTGCATGACTGCATTAACTCTGGTTGCTATTGAAAGACTCCTCCCTGGTGAACAATGTAAGACACATGCATCTTTGATGACTTTGAAATATATTTTTAAAGAGTTGCTCTGGATTTTGCCCTGGGAGTCCCACTGATTTGTGAGGCAATCACTTTAGTTAAAACTCCATTCACAGTTAGCTTGAAAGCACTGCTGACTCACAGCATTACTGGCTGAAGGGAGAATGCACTGTTGTATTTCTGCTGAACTGGGTGTTACAGATACATTCTTTCCTCCTTCGTGTACTTTCCTTTCTCTCTTCTTCAGTTCGTGGGAGCGTTCAGCTACTGTGATATTTGCTGACTGGTTTCTTTGTTTTAATATTGCCAAACAACAACCACCCCCCTACTTTCAGATATTTACAGAAGTAGACTTCCCTATGTCAGCCAGTTCAGGATGGAGGGGCCTTAAGCAAAAACAGAATTCTTGATAAAGGGTAGTTGCCGGATCTTGGCACACTAATTTGATCTGTTTTTTCAAAATGCAAGAAATAAAGGAAAAACACTTCTAAACCTCACAGTTTGTGATACCATCCTATATAGGACTTACATGCTTCTGCAATAACAACATCTCCACAAGCATTTATATTCAAGAATCAACTGAGTAACCATAACAATGATAAGAATATCAAAACCTACTTAAAGGTGAACACTCAGCTCAGCAGATGTAGCTAGGAACAATAGGTCATAATATGGAGTTAAAAATGAGATAAATTTCAGAAACAGAAGTGGATGGATTGGCCTTACGTAAACTCTGTGCCTGCTAATACACAGGACAAAACAGCAGATTAACTGGGGGAGTGAAGAAGTGGGAGTACATTCTGTCAGAGGGATTTGCTTCACAATTCTTGCTTTTCCTATCTTCACTACTGCAAAGTCCCTCTCCCCCTGCCCTCCAATCTACAGCTCAGCTGGGGTGAGAAGCAACTACAGGAACCATCACACTGATAACTCCAAATTCACATTTTTTATTAGGAAAGTAACATGAGCCTGGTCCTTCACTCAATGAAGCGATAATGATTAACATTTGTCAAGGCAATCCCTTAAGCATCATTCACACACAATGATACTACTAGTGGTAAATAAGGAGAATAATTCAATGAGTCTCAAATGCTATGAAAATGACAGATGAAAGTAGCCTTTGCTTGAGGTATCAGAGGAAATATTCTTGCCTTGACTGGCTAAATCATGGAACAGAGATCTTAAAAACAGCTACAAGACATCTAAAGCAAAACTTGCCAAGAAGTGGACATGATTCAAGAACAGACAAGTTAAGAGAATGCACAATATCAAAAGGATTTCAGCCAAACATGGGTAGCTCAAGAAGAGACAGAAAGCATGACAGAGATTTTAAAGAACAGATTTGACAAGGATCTTCAATGCACACCGCCTTCGTCCGCAGCTGATAAGAGTCCTGTCAAAGCCAGGTAAAGACAGGCTTTCTTCACCATGCAACCCAGAGGCACCTCACTCCCAGCATCAGTAGGCTGAGACAAAGTGCCCATGGAGCTTATCAGGTTAATCAACCAGTTCCAAAATGAGTCAGGTTTGAAGCAAAATCGGCTAGGGAAGATGGCATTACTAAAATTGTTCTACAGCAACTAGACTGTGAAAGAAAGAGAGGAAAGGAAAACATAATTGTTTTAATGACACAAGAATTGTGCAGGGTTTTAGACTTAAGAGACTTTACCTGCGTGAGAGTGATTAATTAACAACAGAAGGTGAAAAGAATTAGTTGATATTAGTGGTTGCACTCACCACTCAATTTGGAGTTGTGCATGAAAGCAACAATCAAGATGCAGTTTAAAAATCGTACACAAGATGGCATGAGGATGCTCCACCAGAATTAGCTTAGTATTTGGTGCACCAACCCCGATGCCCTTATATGACTCTTCTGTTGGAAACACACGAGGACAGGAGCTTAAAGAATAAGCTGTTTACTCAGAACTGTACTGTGGTTAACATACATACAGTAACACCCTGAAACTACCTTGACCTTTAACCAAGATGCTCTGCTGTGTTTGAGAGATCCAAGCTCACCTTTTGCAAGTACAGCTAAGGTCAACTTGTGTTTAGTCTGTAGGTTTTAAGAGCGCCCTGCTGAAAGCAGAACCATGGGATGTTAGGCCAAGTCTTGGATGTGAAAAGCCTTAATTTGTGTATTGCACAACTATTAATGGTCTCATGAAATCATTTTCAGAATCAAGTAGAACAAAGAGGACATGAAAATAATTGACTCCTACACTAGGATTAAACTCAGATAATAAAACAATGAGCATCTGGAAACACAAGCAAGTTTGCTGGAACAAGAAAAAATATGTACAAGAGTCAGCTTTGATGACAGATAGAGCTTCCACAGAAAGCCTATTGTAGTGCTTCTGCTAAGCTCATGCAAGAGCCACAGACATACACAGAGCAGCTGAGGCAGAAAGGCGCCTCTGGAGATCATCTAGTTCATCCCCTGCTCACAGCAAGATCACCTACAGCAAGTTGCTCAGGGCCATGTCCTGTCAGGTTTTGAAATCTCCATAGCCTCTCTGGGAAGACTCTTCTAGTGTTTGACCACCCTCACTGTAGAGTAGTAGTTTTCTCATGTTAGATAAATATCCTTTATTTCAGTTTGTACCCATTGCATCTCATTCTGTCATGGGCCACCACTGACAAGAGTCTATCTCCCTCTTCTTCAGTCTCCCTACCCCCATCAGGTATTTATGCACATTGATCAGCCCCTCCTGAGCCTTAGGAAGCATCTCTGACCCCAACCTAATATGACAGATGCTCAAGTGGACTTGCTCCAGTATGTCTGTCTCTCTTGTACTGGAGAGCCCAGCACTGGACCCAGCGCTCTAGATTTGCCTCATCAGGACTGAGCAGAAGGAAAAAAATCACCTCTCTTTACCTGTTGGCAATGCTGATCCTAACGCAATCCAGGAGGCTGTTGCTTTCTTTGCTGAAAGGATGCATTGCTGGCTCATGGTCAGCGTTGTGTGCACCAAGGCCCAGAGTCTTTTTCAACAGAGCTGCTTTCCATCTGGTTGGCTTTCAGCACGTACAGGTGCCTGGGATTCTTCCTCCCTGGGTGTATGTTGAACTTAATGAGATTCCTGTTGACCCATTTCTCTAGCCTGTCGAGGTCCCTCTGGATGGCAGCACAACCTTTTGGTCTATGAACCACTCCTCATAGCTTTGTATCACGTAGAAACTTGCTGAGGATGTACTCTGCCCCATGAACCCAGATCGTTAATGAAGATGTTAAACAGTATTGGACCCAGGACTGGCCCCTGGCATACACCATTAAGGACTAGAGTCCAGCTGGACTTTGCGCCATTGATTACATGAAAGAAGAATGCACCAGTGAACAAAGGTAGGTATGTCAATCAGTGTTGGAAAGTCAGCATTGCTGAGACTGAGGAAACATTTCTGAAAGACACTTGGATTTTCCAGTCATTGTTTCAGGGAGGAAGACTGAAAAAAACCCGAACATAATGCCCTCAAATATCACTTATGTCAGATCACATGTGATAAAAGTAAATGACGATGTCAGGATTTGTTAAAAAAACAATAACAAAAAAACCCAACAAAACCAACCAAACAAAAAAAAAACCCAACACAAATGGATTGTGCCAAGAATACTGAATACAGGCATGCGGGGTCTGTGCTTCAACTCAGAAAATGCTAAGCTTTCAACAGAAACAAGTATGTCCTCTATAATTTTAGGCAGTAATAAATTTGTTGGTTATTCACCAGATAGTCGTTTTCTCCAAAAACGATTATCACTGTAGTCAGATTAAATGACAAGACTTGAAGACCTCAGGAAACATATGGATTTTATAATATGAGCAAAAACATTAAGTGACTTATTCACATTTAATTCCCAGTAAGGGTTATAAATTTAATAGAAAAAAATAAGGTTATTAACTACAGCAACATTATTTTCCATGTGCATCAGTGAACTGTGTAAAACATCGGAAGGGAAACTTGCTACAGAGGAGATTGCAGGCGAGATACACTGACAAATTTTGTGCTGTCCTTGCCTACCTGTCCTTTAATCAGCTCTGCATCACATCACTGAAACATAAAATAGAAGTGTTGTTACATAATCAGTACGGAAATATTTGTAATTTGAGATGAAAGAAAGGAAAATTTGTAGGAAGATCGTGTACACCGGGAAAGTTAAGAAAAGGATGAAAATGAAACCATAAGGCAAAAGCACCTTAACCTACACCATTATTTTTCACTGCCCTTAACAACAGGAGTTAAAAACAGCTGAACACCCTGCACTTGCAAGTATGATTTTTGTGAAATTTGGACATCCATGACATTTGGACATCAGTGACAAGACCGATTTACGTAGCTCCCATGCCCTCCACTCTTTCCATCACCTCTGTTCTCATCCTTAGTTCATAGCTACTCATGGGTACGCAAGATGTGCTGATACATGAGTATGTTTTGAACTCCTTTCTAACCCAGAACCAAACAGGGTCATTTCACTTGGTCCTGAGAAACTGCAGCACCACTACTAGCTGTACTGAGGGGTCGATACTAAAGCAGAGCTAGGGAAAGGTAGGGACTTCTTGAGCTACGTCTATGTTTGCGAAGCTACACCTTTAGCACCAACAGGTTAATGATGGTCACAGAAGTCTGGTCAACAAGACTTTAGCTAACAGGTATCGGCTCAGCCTTGAGAGGCCACTAAAATAAGACCCAACCTAAAACCTGAACCTTGTAGATGTTGGCAGTAGGCCCTTGGACTCTATATATAGGAAGTAGGGCACACCGAAGCAGGAAACATTCCTGAAAATGCACAGGTACTTGGGCATTCTGCCCTATTCCATTGCAGGGAGTGCTCCATAGTCCTACATGTGCTGCTGGGAAGAGCAGGAATTAGTCCCTATTTCTCTTCCCCTCAGTTAGCTTGACTGGAATACATCTCTGGGATGTGGGAAACCCTGTTCAAATCTCATCTCTGACTGGAGTAGGGATAGTAACCTCAATGACCTCCCTGAAAATGACATCACCACTGACCTTCACTTATTTTTAGACAGATTGTTGTCAGTCTCACTTGTCTGTTTTGTACAGAATACTCAAATATTTCCTGAGCCAAGGACAGGGTCAGGTTAACACAGTCACTGGTCAGCCCTGAATACCAATCTCTGCCCAGTGTTTGCCTCAGACTGGAAAGTCCCTCTCTAAGTCAAGCCTGACGTGACACATGCTATTAAATAATTGTTTCTGTAGCTTGAAGCACACGTGTTTCTACCAACCACAAACTCTTACTGCCTGAAGATTTCTTAGATTGGGAGTATCATTGAAGAATCTGTTAATCTTTACTTTGATTTCATACTTAGCTGAAGATTGGACATTACCCAACTATTAGATTGAAAAAGTAGCAATCCAAAACTTAGAGAAAATTCTGTATCATCCTCTTACCAATCAAAACAGGATGGCAAGCCAGAACTGGAACAAACTTTTCTTCAGTCACACATTAGATCTGAGTAAAGCTGCACTTTAGTGGGACACTTAAACAGCTTATCATACTTACAAATATCATTATTCATGAATAAAAGCCTGCATAAAAGTTATGTAAATAAGCAGAACCTACTCCTGTTTCTGTCAAGGGGGAAAAAATTATCAGCTGAAGTGGACAGCAGAGCAAGAATACCTGACTTGAGTCAGAGTTACCTACTCTGACATCTAGGCATGTACAGTTCTCTCGAGTTTGCTGTCTCTCCAGAGAACATCAGAAAGAATGAATGGGCAGGGGTCTGACTTCAATTCATACTGTCTGACTAATGTACTTGAAACAGGACAAAGTACAATATAATTGGCTAAAGACATGGGTAAGCAGCACCACAGAAACAAGAAGGGCGGTGGGGGGTGGGGAAGAAAAGCACAGAAAGAGCCATACCTTAAAGTCAGCTCCCAAAAACCACTACTCTCCAAGGCTGCTCCTGAGGGAGGATGATCTATGCAGCTTGGGTTCAGGACAAAGGTGTTATTGTAGGCTGCTGTCCCTTCTGTAGCACAGAAGGGCCCTTCAGGCAAGCTGCTTCAGTTTTCTTCTAGCTAGCCCACCAATTCCCAAACTTTCAGCTGAACTTGATTCAGTTAGTCCTCCAGCTCTACCGTGAAGATTCTCTATCTCCTCACACCCTTTCCGGTCACTGAAGTACAAACACAGGTGTCTCCCATTGCTCCCTAACAAAAGCACGTTGTGTATATCTCTCATCTGCGATCTCTGTCCCAGCTCGTCCTTTCCAGCAGCTATCTACATACCTGAAGTCTATATAGTCTGGCCTTCTGCTAATAGTCAGAAATAAGTAGGAAACTGCAGTTCACGGAAAATTCCTACCAGCTCCTCTTTATTGCTCCTATACCCTGGGAGCTAGGTAAAACAAGGGCAACCCGATTTGTCTTCTCAGTGCTCTTTGCTAAACATCTGGCTTCTCTCCTACTGTCTCCACCACAGCTGTTTCTTAAGTCCTCCTTTATTTTGCTGTCCTTCTCTGGAGAGGCTTTGAAGGTCTCTTTCTCTTACCCATTTTTTGTTCTGATTCTTTCTTCCTTTCTCTTTGGAAAGTGATAGTACATTTCTCCTTTCTGGAACTATGTTTCATCCATGACAGACTTCCGCTTGGAGTCATGCCAATGTCAGATCTTCCACCTGCTGAGCATTAGAGCCAAACTCAGTTCCCAGCGACTGCTAGTCATCTTTTCGGTGCTTTCTTTAAAGAGGCCACATGCACTTTCTGCCCTAGAGGGTCTAAAGAAAATCCCGTTAAGGGACATGATTGGCAACTTAGGCAGAGTTTACTAATTTAAATTAGTCACCTAGACTCAGTTAAAACTAATGGAGCAGAAAAAAGCGGTTCAGTGGCAATTCATCTCATCCAGCAATAGATACCTAAATTTGATTAGGTGATTTGCACTCTAAAAGCTCTTATTTACCACTCAAAAAAGGCACTGTAAAGTAGCTTAGATGGATACCTTAATACTGCAGACCTCTAAAGAGGTATGAAAAGAATGGCAGCCATAGTAACCCTAAGAGAAGAGGAGCTCTACCTCCATTTTCATCATTTTCTCCTTTAGATGACTGATTATCTTATTTCATATTCTTTCTTCATTCAGCTTTGCATATACTTGTGGGGACGGCAGAAACATTTAAAATATCTTAATTGTTCAAGGAGAATAGGGACACAGTTCTTGTGTTTTTGGCCTTCTTTTCAACTAGCTCTGTATGGTACTGTATACGCAACACTGGTTGAGTAAACACATTCACTGCTTTATTTTGTGTCTTTATAACAATCTTTATTCACCAGCAGATGTTATGTCGTATGAGTGTACTAGATAGTCATCTGTCCCAAGTTGTTCTAAAACACCAAAGTCAAAGGCTGAGTGCTCCCACCAGTGTAGGTACATGAGGTCATTGCTAAGATGTACTATTGTTATTTTTTAAGCAAACACATTTAGACATAAAAGCCGATTACATGGCACTTATGTAAAAATGGCTATATTAAGTCTAGATGTTTTGCAAATACAAGATTTTTACGGTGCAGATATAACTCAGTTCCCAAAATCAGTGGGAGTTTCACCAAACAGTTCTTGAATGATCAGAAGCCTGAAAAACATGACTCTCGAGGGGGTATAGAAAAAAATGGCTTGTTTAGTCTAGAGAATTGAAGTCTAAGATGTGACATGATAACAGCTTTCAAATATGTAAAAGGTTGCTACAAAAAAGGAAGGAAATAAACTGCTCCTCTTATCTGTTGTGGAGAGGGCAAAAAATAATGGGCTTAAATTGCACCAAGGAAATTTCAGCTTGACACTAGGAAAAGCTTTTCTAAGTGTAAAGACAGACTGCCTGGGCTGGCCATGGAGTCCTCATGCTGATAGCTTTTAAGAACAGACCTGACAAATATCTGTCAGGGTGGTTTAGGTAGGCCTGATCCAGTGTCAGGGTGGGGCAAATGACCCTTCAAGATCTTTTCCAGCTCTGTTTTCTATAAATTTACTACTCATTGAGAAGCAGCATTAAGCAAAACCTGATTATCTTCTTGAAAGATCTTACTATGCTTTTTATTAATATATCAACATTATCACATTTCATTAATTAGCATATTTCATCAAAGAAATACAAACCTGGTCGCAACACAAAATAAAAACTTTTGCCGTAGAGGAGCCACCTGTTTGATGAACATGGAGAAACCCACGTCCGTGGAGCTCAGCAGCTCTCAGCCCACTTGCCTTCCTGCTGGGAATGCTCAGACAGCTCAACCAGGCTGTCAGATAAGAGCTGCTGTCCCTGAGAATATGTATCATTCTCAGATGTTACTACGAAATCCCCTTCTGTAAAATCCATGTGATGCTCCTTCTGCATCTTTATGCTCTCTGAACACCCATTGTGATTTCTGTAGCAAGTATCCCTAAAACTCAAGGCAAATACATAGCACAAACCAGACTATATACTGATAGTAAACCCTATCAATTTGTAGTGTTCTATGTTTTGCAGGCATCTCTGGTTTTGTAATGATGAATTTGAAGGGTAAAATGAAAACTCTTTATGCCAGGCACAGCAAAGTGCTCTGAATTTAGAGTGAAAGTATTCTACTGTGTCTTTTCTTAAGAAATGGATCACGTGCAATTCTGTGATAGAAATACTGTCTCTTAACCTAATTCTATAATGCAATCAGACTGACCTCTCCTACACACAGTAATTGAAAAAAAAGAAGAGCCTCCAACAGACTAAACAGAAGCTACCCTAGTTTTTAATCAATAGTCCTATTCCCACTGGCTATGTATTTCTGTTCAGAACATTGTAATTAAATATAGTGATGAGCTGCATTTCTTTATGAATGAAACCTCTTGCTCTCATACATATATATATATTAAAAAATACACTATAAAGTATTTGCTGCTAAAATCCAGTCATGATAGGTCTAAACAAAGTAAAAATGTAAGGAGTCTTTAAATTTGAAGGAGGAAATCTCTTCAGTTCTGCCAATGAAGTACTTTACTGTCATGGGGTTTTTTTTGATTTTCAGAATACTGGAAGGATATTAGTAGTATTGTTCAGATAAAACGTTACATAGTATAAAAATATATTATAAAATGTCACTTAAAATGAAATTCAAGAGCCTACAGATAATTGATGTCATATTCAACCAAGTGGTCCCACAAATTTCCTGTAGATCTACATACAAGATTAAGGTAAATGGGGTTTTGGTCCTGCATAGGTATTTTGAACTTGTTTTCCTTTGAAATATGTAGGTTTAAAATAATTCATAAGAATGTTCAAGCCCAAACAGTAATCCTAGAAAGTTCACATACAGCCTATCATTTTGCCCATAGGCAGTTTATGAAATTGTAGTTAGAACTACTATTGCTTAGCAATCACACGCACAGAAGTACTAAAAGATTTAGGAAACATAACTGCATTTCTAATAAAGTTTTACCACTTTGTTTTAACAGATGAAACTATGATTTCTTCTTAGAAGAGAAAAAAATCCTTGTAATTTTGCTGTTTAAAAAAGGCTAAAAAGCCATACAAAGGTGCTATGAGGACAAGAATATCCTCATTGTAATCCTCAGTGATTAGTAGCGTATCTACAGTGATTCTGCTTTGCATAAGAATATCCTTTTGCCCTTGACTTTATCGCAGGCTAAAGTTAATGGGCCAAATGCATCCATTGACTAAAATGGTCTTACTCCAAGGGTTAGTTTGACTTACCATACAGAAACCCGGTTGAGAGCAGCCTACAGAATTGCAGTCATCAGAAACAAACCTACATCCAGGCACCATCTCTTACGAATGTTGCTTGCCTTAGATACATATTCAAGGTCAAATGTGCAAATTAGAACAAACAACTGTTGTTTTAAAAATATTACCTCTTGGTTTACTAAGTGAGATATTGATTTACTTAATTTTTCAGCTCTAAGGCTCTCAGAGCATTTCTTACTAAGAGATCAATTCTTTAAGTATTACATGTACGGAAGTATCCTGTACGTCCACATGCACAGACAGATTGCATAAAGGGAATTGAATGGATACCTTTTCCCCATATTAGGCACATTGTAGGCTGGCTTCTGCCATGCCTAATACCACTTTAATAATACTGCAAATTAAATGGCAGCTTTTACCGGATGTGTGACCCACGGGAGAATTTGTTCAGCTAAATCTGCCTCTGCTTCCACAGGTATCTTCACTGAAATCTTCAGCAGCCTGCCACAATGGAAAGTTCAAAACACTGAAAGTGATGCCAGCAACAGCTGCTTGTACTTCAGAAAAGAGAAGTGTACAGAATTTTTTTCCCCCACTCTACTCTTAAGAAAGAAACCAATGGATATTAGGCTACTCATTAAGGAATAGTGCAGCATTTAAGTGGATATCTAACTTAGGACACTGAAGCCTCTATTTGTTACTTGTGAGTCAGTTTAATATTTTGTATGGGAGATGGGAAGTTCAGAATGAGATGCTTTCTTCTTTAAAAGGAAGTGAAGAAGCTTCTGAAGAGAGTTTGCAGAAGAATGCATTACAGGGTAAAAGCACCATCATACAAAACTTTTAGTTACTTGGCTAAGGACAATCCTTTGCTCAAAATGCAAGGCCTTGAGGGTTCAGTTGTAACACAAAATATGCTATGTATCTCAGAGGATCACCTTATGAAAGAATCAGCTTACCTGAAAGCACAACCAGCAGACCCTTCTAGGTCTCTCTGAGATCTGGAAAAATCAAACCACCAGAGGCTGTGTTCTGCCATAATAATGCAAATCACACCTATAACTCTTTTTGCAAAAACAGGTTTATATCAAACAACAGTAACATACCAAAGCTCTTGGCAAAAGAACAAGACACTTACCACAATACTATTTTTTGATAAATATATGTATAGTTTATAAGCTATACATAGCTTGCTTGCCATTAAAAAAAAATTGTTAAACTACTAAAACTTTTTGTAGCAATTAATTCATTTTTTAAATGAGAGGAACAAGAAAGAAAGTCACAATAGCCCTTAGAGATGCTATACCCTGGTTGTGTCTCTGTTAAAGATTTTGGATCACAGTGAACAACAGCTCAACCTTATCTCCTTGGAAAAAGAGACTTATACAACCTTTGGATGCATTGAAGAGAGGTCAGTCAGCAGGAACAGGGCTAATGAACATACCTTGGTGAATCAGACCGATGAGATATATTCTGGTATGCTACATACAGATCTAATGCTACGTTTTGAAGGCAGAACACAGAACATAGAAAGGAGACAAAAAAAATATATGAGGGAAAGAGACGATGCCTTACACTGACAAACAATTTCACCTCTCTTTCTTATCCAAAAGATCAGGAGCTGATTTAATTGCAGTTAAAATAACTTTACTGGGGAGAAGGTACTTGTAGCTTAGGCGCTCATCAATTTAGCAAAGTAAGTCATAACATCAAAAATAATAAAAAAAAAAAGGCTGGAGTCTGAAGCCTGACTAATTCCAGTTAAAGACTGTCCAGTGAAGTCAGTCAGCACTCTGTGCAGGGATGTGGTAGATTCTCCTCCTTCTGGTGCCTTGGGGATAACACTGGTTGCCAATATGGAAGTTATTCTTTATTTAATATGAACTATCAGGCTTGTATTGGAAAGCACCATGTGACGCAAGCCAGACAGCAGCATTGAGGTGAATGGGCCTAGACCTGTTCAGCTACCCTAAAACCTAAAAATGCTCAAACCCCTCAGGTATTATTAAAACACAAAAAATAGAAAACTTAACTTTTTAGATAGAGAAAAATCTCAGCCACTGAGAAGGGTATTAGAAGTGTCTACCAAGCACTCTCTCCTCTGCCCGTACTATCCTGGGGGGCAGGTCCTGCTTTCCATCTTGGTTTCAGTTGCTCAGTGATGTTCTGAGTGGCGCAAACCCTGCGCAGCCCTGCTCTTGCATGGGAAAATGTTTCCATCCCTCTGAGCAGGGCTCAGTGGATGCTTCCTTTCCAGCCAACCTCCCTGGGACTGTCTACCCCTGAGCAGTTTCAGCTGCTCATACCACCAAGAGCACACATAGCTTTTCTCCCACGGTTTCAGTCCAGACAACACAGATGGTCTCTAGTTCATAAGGACCAACTACAGGAGGAGGAGGAGGAGGTAGATCATCACTTATGAAGCAAATTAAAAAGACCCCTCCATTAGCAGACAGCAGTACTATGCAGTCATTCCTCAGTGGAACAAACACTAAAGGAAAATGCTCTGCAGACTTAGCAGGACCATTATCAAAATAATAAACCTAAATTTGAGTACAGCTATCCACTCTGGAACCCTGAACTATTTTTGTTCCCTTGTCTGATCAGAGAGCTCTACCTCTTCTGCTTACTTCCCCATCGGAAGACGGCATTTCCACTGAACCATGAACCCGCTTTGGCATAAAAAATGTTCCTGGATGTTTTTCAGAATGTGTCACAAAGTGAACAACTTTTGTCTACTCCAATTACATCAGCATTGTTCCCTTCTTCCAGCTGTCACTTGAATATCTTCTGTTTTCAGCCTTTCTTCTAAGCATTAAGGCCTTTCTTCCTGAATCATTACTTTTGTGTCTGATCATAGAAAAAGAGTCACCATGCTGCATGATGAAGTAAGGGGAGGTTGCCATTTCTTTACCTTTTGTTACATCTTTTAGCCAGAGCGAGGGTCTGATCCTGCATTACTAATGGATCAAAGGTCTTCCAATGACTTTAGTCAGATTTTTTAAGTCTAAAACTGAATACAGGCTGAGACCATAAAGATGCCTATTCATTTTGAATCAGTATCTTGATATCCAAGATACTTGTTGAAAGAATATTTTCTCTTAATACTAACAAGAGGGGACATTTACACTGCATTAATTCAGTTAGCTCTGCTACCAGGATAAATTGTTTCATTCAAAGGACAGGCCTAACTGCCACAATAATGTTCAGGAGGAAAGGCTTTGCAACAGCAACGCTGTGACTGTTTCATATTATTGGGGGCTCACCTAAATTGCTGACACAGGGCTGGGGAGTGATCTGGACATCACAGCAATGATTTTCGTATGTAGGGGATATGGAAGCTAACTTCAATTTTTCTTTTGTCCCCCTCTACATGCGTGCATTTGAACAACAGCTCCGAGACAACTCAAGAGTATTATTGTATTTTTCACCATAATCGTTAGTTAGCACACTGCACTTCAGTGTACTAACACCAGCCCCTGAAATTCCCTGCTGCGAGGATAACGGCAGTCCTCCTGGCGGAAGCGCTGCTGTAGCTTGCAGGCTCACAGAGCTGTGCAGAGCTATGCGACAAAGGAGAAGAAAGGAGCAGGAGTAACTCTTCCATACATTCTCATAATCCACATGCCTAATATGAGGAAGGCTGAACAGCACACAGCAATTTAGAGTCACCCGGCTCTGCTGAGTCCAGCCGCCTAAAACATGTCGTCTTCACTGTGTGGAAATCTCTTTTTCCCTGATACTGAGATTTTGAAGTGAGATGGGACCCTTGTTTTTACGCAGGGCACAGGCATCACATAGGGATGCCTGAGCACCCCCATAGGCTGAGAAATGGCCCGTGTACCCCCATACACAGTGGTGAATGAGCTTTTCCTGCACCAGCGATGCGGAACATCTCAAAACCCAACATGTGGCAACATAAGCTTCGGAACATCTGAACGGACCTCCCAGGGTCCCTCAGTACAGACAACATAGGCGCTCCCACCCCTCCTCTGCACCTCTGATACCCTGAGCCCCTCAGGCTGCAGGCTCAGGCTCTCCATTTCACCCTGGTGCACCTTGACACAAGACAGACCTGTAGCGAAACAATAGGAAGGTCTATTTAACCTGGTTTGAAGCCAAGGTTCAGAGGTATGCTTGCAAGGGTTGGAAACAAAAAGGCTACCGGCAAAACAAAATACAATCGTGCTTGCGATACTTCCTGCTCATTAAGGATACTCACCCAAAATGCAGTCCTTGGACTGCTGATCACTAATTTCCATATGCTTCCCCCATTGTCATCTCCTAGGCTAGACGATTTCTTTCTGTGCCTTTTTTGACGGCTTTTCCTGGGGCCTTACACTTCAGAGAGCCCTTCACATTCTTTCCCTTTTTGCTTTATTTCAGATCAAGTGCCCTCCCACAGGCTCACGTGACTAATAAGCAGCCGTAAGAACCTTTGAGCTCAAAAGCTTCCCATATATCATGTATTACGAACTGTATGTATTGTCCCTGTATTTTGTCAAACAACTGCAGGCATAAGAACGCGGGTCTTGATGAGACATACCTCAAAGCAGATGACTCCCTACGGCTCTAATTTCCTGTGAGTTTTTGGAGATTTCTAGAGAAACCAAGAAGGTAGTAGGTATTGCATAAGCTCAGTTATTTCTGTTTGAAATAAAACTGTCATCTGCTTTAGACATCATGTATTTAATAATACTTCAAGCTTTGAATTGTTTAAATTGTTAATTTCTCTCATTTGTGATTCCTCTATTCAGACAGCTTCCCTGCGTAGCTATGAGCTTATTTCCTTGTTTTTTAGAACACCTGAAGCATCTGTTATATTTAACCAAAATAAAATGAATAAGTTAACAGCTCCTCTGTGTGACATATTTCTCTAACATCCTGCTTTAAAACTAAAGAGTAATGGCATATACTCAATAAAAGATCTCTCGTTACTCAAGTTCTGCACTGTAAACTCTGTGAAACGTTTTTAAAAGAAAGTAGGAGAAAGCGAAATCTCCAGGATGTTAAAGGTTTCAGGCTTTCTAGAAAACAAGTTATTTCCTAAAGCTGCAGGCTTAGAAAAAGGCCCTTCTCACCAAAAGGTTTAGACACCAGTACAGCCAGCCCTGCGCCGCATTTCGTGTGCTGCAAAGGTTACACTACGGCAGCTAGAATCAACGCAGAGTCAAACTGCAAATTAGATTACAGAGCTGAAAATAATTAAGCAATAACGATAGAGGAACAGGGTATTTCCTGGGACTTAATGACCTGCTGGGAGGGGCTGAGGTCCTTAATGTTACTTTCGGCTAAACATCAGGAAGAAAAGTGCTACAGTATATTTTTTTTCCCCGGCCCTTGCATGTGCAAAGGGCAATGCCACTCTGTTGCTACTCCCAGAGAATTAATGTTCGCAGCGCTAGTCAATCAGATTTATTTATTTGCCACCAGACACAGTCTGAGGCACCGCAGGTCCCTGTCAATGGCAAAGTAATTGGAGACGAGACAACAGAAAGATGACTTGTCTTGCCACTTTCTCTTGTGTAGGGGCAGAGGGATTAAATCAATTGTCCACTGAAAGCTTTCCTGCCGCATGGCATGGGTGACTCCACTCATCACTTCTCCTCTCTATACCAAAAAAGTCCCACCGTCTCTTCCCCATGCACCTCATCTGACCTTTGTCTCAATCCCACACTCTCCAGAAAGCCTCTAATTCCTCATATTTGTCTCCCCAGCTAGCTCCATCCGTCTCCCCCATGCCTTTCTTATACTCTCCCGCACTCAAGGCAGGCAGTTCCCTGCTCAGTGTCACAACTTTTCAAGGCAGACAGGGCTTTCCAGTTCCCTTTGCCTCTTCCCACCTCTCCTGCCAGGCTTCTGGTGCTAGTACCCACATGTGGTTTGCTCTTTGCACTTCCTCCATGGGGTGCTCAGGTGAGCGTAGCCCCTCTCATTGCCAATCCATGCGCAGTGCTCCCAGCTCAGAGAGGAAGCAGTAAACCAAATGGACCCAATTCCTTTGTTGTGTTTGCAGCAGAACTGCGTCTCCATTTTTAGCAGAGAATGGTATTACAGAGGCAGACTTAGCTAAGATATGATATTTATTTTCCCTTCTGATTTTGTTGTGATTTACAGTCTTATGGTTACTTCCACACAATGGTTCGAAAGCAGATAAAATGTATACTTTTTCTCTGGGTTTTTTTTAAGAAAACAATGTCTGTTCCGGCTCCAGTTAATGCCAATGATAAAAACCATCAAGCATTCCAGCAGATTAAGACTCCACCCAAATACTATTTTTTTATCCCTAATCAAAATAGAGATATTCTGCAGACTTAAGGAGCCACAGGCATCTCTTGTGCAACTGTGCTGGAGTCAAGGGAGTCACACTGGGAAAGGATTTGGCCCATTCTGTGGAAAACAGGACTCAAAGGGCAGGGTGACCTGATTTGCAGCAAGAATGTAAATACAAGCGATAGAGTATTTTTTATTTTAATCACTGAACTGCAGAATAGTAATCCAATTTCTAGACCTGGCATTTTGTTTGATGAAGCTCAGTAACACGAGCCCAAGATTTTCTGCATATTGTGCAACAAACCAGTAGTAAATTGCACATCAAAACATGGATCATAATATTTCTTTATCAAATTATTGTAAGATCAACATTATTAAATACTTTTACACAACTGGATCTACAAAGTGCTTCACAAAGCGGTTGAACAAACTGTAGAGCAGAAATCTCATTGCCTATTCCTAAAATGCATCCACTTCTGTAATGAAAACCAGCAGCTGTACCAGACGAAAGCTTGGGTCGTAAAATGAAGATGATGACTCTACTTACCCAAAATTGCAAGTGAAGCGTAAGTAGGTAGAAAGCATGGTAACAATCCAAATACACAGAGTAATACACTGCCACTCTCGCCAGAAGCAGGAGATTGTACTTACAAGGACATCGGTCTTATCCAAAACCCCTGCAGATCTTCGTCCAGTAATGTCAAAGGCAGTCTTCCGCTCTGTGCTGCTGTAAAGAGAAGGTCACACTATCTAACCTGCCAACTGCATCTTCTTTTTAGAGCACCTCAAACTTTTCCCAAGAGGACATCCTAAAACTGGTCCCCTTAGTCTGTGAGTTCTCACAATTCAGTCACGCAGCAGACCACAAAAACTCAGCTTCTCATGAACAAAATGTGTTTCCTATCTCCTTCTTAACCACCAGCTTCTTCCTTTGTTGGTTAAGTTGGATGCTTAACCAAGATGTGACTGATGGAGGCACCTTTTCTTATTCCCCAAGCCCTCTTCCTCCAAAGGCAAATTAATTTCTCAGCAACAGTGACAGCATAAAGGACGGAATCTGCCATCTTTCTTCCTCATGAAATCAGTTATCTGAAAGTAATATAACTAGAGATAGCATTAAATATTTGCATGTATGTTAGCATGTATGTACTCTAAACGCCCAATAAATACACAGTGCTTCATCTCCCAGCCGGGACTGCAGGCCCTACTTCTGATATGACTAATGTCACATCAGAAAAGAAGATTCTCCAGTAATTTCAACACTTTTAGATTAATGGCACATGCTGAACGCAAACTTGAGTCGCTCACATGGCAGGCTGCTATTACAACTGAGGCTGAAAAGTTCTTTCTGTATTGTTTAAGAAATCAGTCTAAAAGTGTTTTTTCTTGCTCTTTTCAGATCACAGTTGTCATGAAAAACTTTCAATAGGCTCACAAGAGGAGAAAATACAAAAGCCCAGTAACGTTTTCATCATCAGAGGCACAAGTTCCCTAGATGTTCCTGTAACATACAATATTCCTTTAAGCTCACTCTCCTCCCCTCCCCAGCGGCCCCGAAGCCCCCACTGAGACCCTATCCTCTCTCCCCCTCACTGACAGAGATCCCTGCAGTGGCAGGTACCTAGCCATTAAGCAGCTTGTTAAAAAAATCTGCCTGTCACATTAACAACAAGAAGAAAGGGAAAATTTGCCTAATATCCATGCGACAGATGAAAACGTCCTTGGGTCTGTCAGGTTGCAGGGAAGAAAACGCCTTACAGACAAAAAAAGAAAAGCAGGGAGCAAGAATGCCATGCCAGAAAGTGAGAGCAAAGGCTTTTTACTTCATGTCTCCCAGGGACAAAATGGAAAGGTATACGTTTCTCTAGGGGTTTTGTTTCCCCCTCTCTTGTCTATGCACCTCCAGCTGACCTGATTATGTCAATGCCTCCTGAAACTCGTTATAACAACTTCTCCCCATTGCAATGACACTTCTGATGAAAGCAACATTAATTTGATCTGGGTTGTGGCAGAAGATTCCTGGAACAGGCTACAGCTCCTGTACCACTGTGAACCTTACAGATTGAGTTTTGCTGCCCTAAAACGAGAAAACGGCGGTATGCTCGAGGAAAGTGCCGTGCTGTGCCCATCGCCACTGGGGAGAAAAGGCAGGCTCAGTGTGGTCCTAGCAAAGTTTTCACACCATGCTTTCTGCATTCTTACTTTTCTCCTTTCTTCCTTGGGGAGGATTTTTTACATTAGGTGTATCAGCGTTAGAAATAAATGATAAGGCTTTTATGACATTAAAATTACCCTTTTCAGTGAATTACAAGTGTACTTGTAAACAAGAACATCTTGAGGTGCAACACAAATGCATTTTGTTAACTGTAGTGTGTATCAGCTAATATAGCAAGCATATCAAATTTACAGTGTGACTAGCAAAGGCGAGGGGATGTTTTTTGCTTAGGTGGCAAAGTGCTTTAAAAGGAGAGTAAATCTGCGTTTTCTGGGGGGAAAAAGATGGGGTATGGCCAGAATTCAAGGCAGACGGTGACTGCTGATGTTCTTCCACTGGGTCAGACTCTCAGCTCCACTTTTTGATTTTGTTCAACTTTTGCTTACTACAATTTACTCAAATAGTCAGAAGTCATGAAACTCACCAATCCTTTAATCTGCTTCTTGTCTGAATTCCTCTTAGAAATACGTGATGGTGGACAAACATTAATTAATGATAATGACATATTCCTACAATACAACAAAGGTCCTTCCTTTATAGCGGGAAATAAAGGGGAAATTTCTGAGCTACCAGCAATGATTTTTCAGTAGTGTGGAATCAGTAGCATCTTTTCTGTACTACCTGTGACACTGATATTATGGTATATTAGATGGTGTATATATAAACCATGGTCACAGGCCACTGTTTTTGCGTTTTGATTTGAATTTTTTGGCATGTCAAAAAATGAAGTCTTAGGGATGAGTAACAAATATTCAAAATCCCACACGTGCAAACAAGTGCTCCTTGAGTACAGTATCCAGCAGTTCTGATGGGTCTGTGGCCAGTAAAGTAGGATTTGAGGTTGAGATTTTAGATTGACACAAGTTTCTGAACTACTTCCAAAATATCATCCTGTACTCCTGATACCAAACAAAACCTTTAAAAATACCAACTACATATTAATGTTTCTTTGTATATATTTAGTTCCCCATTCTAATATTTGATGCTAGGAATACTGCAGATATTCTGTGCAATATTGTACAAGGCACAATGGAAAAGTTTTGAAGATAACTACTAATAAAACAACATGTAATGTATCATGCCTCAAAGCCAAATACTCTGTTGTCTCAGTGGACAAAATGAAATGTGTTAGAGAAGTATGTGATCAGATTCATTAGGCTATGCACTTATGCTTTAAAGATCAGAAGTTGGGGGAGTTTTATTGATGAGACTGTGGAATACAATAAAATTTTACAAAACCAAGCATCTGATCAGTCACAGTTCATTCATTTTCTATTTAATGTCTTCATTTGGAGACAGAACACTTCGCTATTTGTTTCTCTGCCACTAGCATCACTAATTTAAAATAATGTATTCTTCTAAAACAAAGACAAGTTACATCTTTTTGCCTCACCTCTTCACCAAGGAACATAAGGAGTGATGTTTGGTTAGGCATGAGACAAGAACACGCTTTGATCTCTATTCTGTGTAAGAAGCCCCACTGCTGAGATTCAAAAAAAGAGAGCGACTAACAAGCAATTTTGACATGAAGATGAGAAAGACTATCAATGTGTCCCTCCTTCTGTATAGTTCTATAGTTTATCCAGTGTAGAGTAATATGCTCTCCCTTCCCGGCAAGAAATTTCCATTTCCTGGTGGGGCCCAGGGCAGGCACGTTTCTCTGCCACTAGCCAGCTTAGCCAACCAGGTCTGAAATGTAATTGTTAAACTGCTGGAGGTACAGCCATGGCACAAAGGAAGCAAACACAAGAGAAGTTGTCTACCATGGTGCTGGCTTATGAGAGGTTCAGCTTTAAGGGATGAGCTTTGACCTTAAATTCAAATTTCCCTTTTATTTGTACACCAATATCTGCTTGGCCACTTCAAATTTCAGGCACATCATTCTTAGCACCTGTAGCAATAGATCAGTCCCAAAGACTGACCTACATTGAAAAAAAGAAAAGCAAAACCACACCTTTTTGAGCTCACCATAAAGCAAGAAGGCTTTGATGAGCATGCAGTCTACTTTGCTAATAAAACTCCTGTTCGGCCTACACCTATTCACCATTTTGTCTTGCCATCCTTCACTATCAAGTCTCAAATTTAATTGCAAGCAGTTTTCAGCAAGGATCATGTCTTCTTCATCCCTGTGGACACTGAGATGTCTTCTCTGTAGAGTCATAAAGTAATAATGAAAAACAGACACATACATGCATCAACTAACCTGGCAGTAGTTGCTACAGACAAATCTTTGCATGTTATTAAAATTACATACAATCGAAAAGTGACAGGAAAAGAAGTGAGTCCAAGGTGAGATTTTTCAAGCTTGCATTTGAGAAACACAATGAGGGCATGGACGTATGGCTTCAGAGGAACCTGATTTCAGGCGGCCAGGGCATGACTTCCTGGATCCCCAGTATGGCTACTTCTTGTTGGCAGAGCTTTCTCCTTGCGCTCCATCTTGCAACCACTCCTCCTGTCTGGCACATTAAATCGGAATCTTCCCAAGGCCACATGATCCACTTGGTGGGAATGGTGAAGCAGGTGAAACGGCCCATCGGCAAAAAAAGGGCTGCCCGGGAAAGTTTTAGTATGTTCCATTTCCACACATAGATGCAGCGTTTGACTCTCTACTCATCAGTCAGACACTCACAGCCATGTTCGGACCAAGATGCCAAAGGCAGCTGCAGGCAGGACAGAATTGCATGATGAAAGGACGGATGTGTTTACTGCCAGTTTTTACCACTGTTACTAATACCCTGACTAACTGCATGTGTTTAGCCCAGGTTTGCCCTTCCAATTAGCTCTAGCAAGTAGAGTGCTATATCCCCTAGATGCCCAAGCAGGTTTTGTAATTCAGTTATATATCCCTTCTGTCCCTCACCTTGACCAGAATTTAAACTGCAAGTACCCCTTTGCAAGGTGGAGCAGGTTTTTAATTCCTCTTCCTTCCTTCCATGCAATGCATTTCAGCCTTGATCACTTAGCTTCAAAAGACTCAAGGACAGAGTGTGTGGGATGTGACATTTACAAGGATTCCTCTTTTATTCTTGTTTCAATGTGCATGACCAGGTGAGAATTTTGCTTTCCAATTCTTATAAACTCTATCCATCACACACCCATACAGAAAGCAGGGAAAAAAAAGCGCTACCTACATGCAGCATAAGGGAAAGTTAATGACATATGGGCTGGGTGCAGGACTGAGAACAAAGCTTTCACTTTTTAAAGCTTATCCCAACATGGCTTCATCCTGAAGTCTAGGTAAAAAACAATTAACTTCTGCTCTCCATTTACATACAGATGATAATAATTATTTGTTTTATATTTTAGCTGTTCCCATAATACCTGTATGCTCCATCCAGGAAAAACTACAGAGCAGTTTTGTCCCAACAGTATTTTCTTATGTCATATAGTTACTTCCTGAAGAGCCCTATGAGAGCACTAATCATCTCTATTTCTAGGTTTTTCCCACTTCCGTCTCCAATAAAAGCTGCACATATTCTCCACGCTCAGGAGGGAAGTATGCAAAAACAGATGAGACCACTCTTTGCTCTGAGGGACAGCGAACATAGATCAGCAAAGCCAAGGGTCTTGCCATAAAGAACAGCCCGTGCCAGTCTACCGATGCTGAAAACTAAGGGAAAGCAGTTCAGTGCTTCCACAGGCACAGTGGTGCACAAGGACAGATGAGTTTGTAAAGGTCTGACAGAGGAAGGCACCCCCAGTGTCTAAGCATGTATCTAATTGCCTTGCTTAATCCCTGCCTAGGGACAGGCTCTGGTACTTACTTTCTCACATGAGCAGCTCTGCAGTACACAAGCTCACACACAATGATGCTTTCCATCCATCCACACGCTCACGTGCATACACACTCACGCTGACTTTACATATTGTGTCTCTATGAGCTGCGAGATTGCAGGAGGGGCTGGTAGAAAGGTTTCCTAATGCTTGTTATGATAAACACCCTGCTATCAATTGCATGTAACTTCGCCAAACTTCTCCCATCTAGCTCCAGCTAAAATTTTCTGTGCCAACTGTATACCACAAGCCGAATGCTTTTTGGAAAACCTCTGCACTAAAATAGTTGAGACAGTTCAGTGACCTGGATCAGAGGAAAACACACTGCTATGTCTATGCTGAACAAAAGAAAATCTGGGTAACTCACTAGTAGAGATGCTACCCACTAACCCTGTACTTTGTAGCAAGAATTTAAGCTTGTCCAGGGGACTTAGGACTTTATTCCAAGAGTCCTTTTGGCCATCCACATGATAAATTGCCCACTTTGGCCTAGTGACCAGTCTTTGAAGCCTACTACCTCACAGCTAAAAACCAGGAAAATCTTCAGAACAAAAAGTTGCAGAAGAAGCAGGGGAAATCCTGCCTGGCCTCGAGCTCTCTCGGTGCCACTGTTGTGGCCAGGGATGAACCAGTCTGAGCATCAGACTTTGCCATAGTTTTCATGCTGCACCTCAAGGCTAGGGCATATTGAAAGGACTCACCCTGCTCTGACAGCAGAGCAGAAGGAAGGTGGCTTTCATAAGCATATCTCTTTCTCTCTTTCACTGTGCCCATCCAGGACTAAAGCATCTGGCTGGNAATAGGAACAAAACATAGGAGGTGCCACAGTTTAAAGCTGGGCTGGCTATTAAATGGACAAGAGATGCTCTTTGGTAACCCCTCCCTCCTCAGAAGGGGGGAAAGAGAAAGAGACTTACAGGTTGGAAAAAGTTTAAACAACTTTAATCTAACCACAATAATAACATATTATAATAAGAGAAAAAATAATAATGAAATACATACAAAACCAATACCAAGCTCCCCCCTCCCCGATAACAAATACATCACCCAGATGCTGCAGGACGCACCCCAGGGAAGTTCCAGACTGCACTCAGCAGCAGGCAGGAACTGGATACAGGAATGCACAGATGAGAATCAAAGGCAGAAAAATCAGGTGGAGTCCTCCTCTGATGCTTGAGCAAGGAGCTGGGCAGAGCAGTACCCTGACACATCACCAGGACCCCACAAATAGCCCCATCCTTGGGTGAAATAGGCTCCTGGGCCACAGGTGTGGGTGGAAGCACCAGGTGAGGCTGCTCAGGGTCATTAGAGCCCATCAGTGCCCTCAGGCCCCTGGCCATACACGGAGAGAGTGTGACCCTTGTGACCCCTCAGCTTTACACTGAGCATGACCTGTATGGGATGGAATACTGCATTGG
>VZSC01007410.1:265072-285220 GCA_013398225.1 Steatornis caripensis | reverse complement strand
AGTTCCACCTGAACATGAGGAGGAACTTCTTTACTGTGAGGGTAACAGAGCCCTGGAACAGGCTGCCCAGAGAGGTTGTGGAGTCTCCTTCTCTGGAGATATTCAAAACCCGCCTGGATGCATTCCTGTGCAACCTGCTCTAGGCTAACGTGCTTTAGCAGGGGGGTTGGACTAGATGATCTCTAGAGGTCCCTTCCAACCCCTACCATTGTATGATTCTATGATTCTATGATATCTAAGTGTTATTGGGGATGTTGCATAACTGCTAAAGTCAGCACTTTACATATTCAGGGTTTCTTGCCCTGGGGAGGTGTGGGAGAGAACAGGTTATTTCACCTGATACCATAAAGTGATGATTTATGGCCTACTATCTTTTGTCTGACATTTATCTAGAGTTTTCATTGTTCGTAACCTTACAAAATGCCTATCAGGTTTCTCTCGCTCTTCCGCGGGTGACGCAGAATTTTAAATAAGAGCACAATTAAATGGAAAGCTGAATTGTAGCCAGCAGGATGTTCACAATAATCCAGTACACTGGGGTGCTGTGCAGTATTGATCTTCTGATGTTCCAGTGGGAGATGTCTTAAAGCTATGCTTCTTTATAAAGGTGCAGGTTTTTCATTGAAACCTCTCTTCCATTGAATAGCGAGTTGTGCCAGAATCTAAGTTGAAATAATTAGTTCTGATGCAATACAGAAGTTTGAGATAAGAAAAAAAATCTGTGTTGATTCTTATTTAACTTTGTTAATGACTGAGCTCTGTTGACTGTTACAATTTCCACCTGTGCATGAGCATTTTTTTAAAAAAAGTAAACCAAGATCAGAGCCCTATTCAACTTAAAAACAATTACTGGCTGCAGACAGGGAAGGAGTGAGAAATTAATTCATGCAAAGAAGTATAAGAGTAGGCAGTTTCACAAACAACTTACTTTCTGCCCCGAAACTGAGAAATTGCCAAAAAATAACTGGGCTGATACAAACTGAGTTGTCGTCTATATAAGGCACTAAACTCACATACACAGATATTACAATTTGCATATTTTTTGGATTCTTTCCTAAAATGTTGGCACACCCAATAAAGGAAGGAAAATACTGCACATCATTCAGTGTAAATCACACCTAGGTCACCAACTGCTTGTCTTTTCCTTATAATAAACCAAACAAATATAGGGGCATCATCTTTCATTTTTCAGCCTTTGAGGTGTGGGTCAGGAGATTAGTGTGTGTTAAAAGAGAGTCCCTTGTCTTTACAGAGATGCATTATGTAAATTGAGTTGTGCTGTATGTTTGTAGGAGAGGGAAAGTTAGATGGGGAAAAATTCCTCTGTTCAGATTCAGACCTCTCCGAGGGAGATATCTGTATGAGAAACAGTCGGTCTTGAACATCTACCTAATAAAAGGAGATGAGCAGAAACCTCCAGGGTGTGATTCATCTCTTTCTCAGGTGGATGTCTAAAATAGATGAGATGAAACATGCCTTGGCGGAGGCAATTCCTCTCCCATTTCCAAAGGGCTCTTGATGTGTGACCGCAGATGCATGCATGCATGTGTCCATCCGTCCATTCATCCAGTGCATCCTTCAGCACATGACTGTATGATTTCAACATAGGGTGAGTGCTTGTTAAGTCAGATGTCAGAAGTGTTCATGAATGTAGTATCATGAGACCAAAGGCTACAGCAGGGACCTAGCAGGTCTAGCTCAGATGTGGAAGTCTGAACAGCAGAGGGCTAGGAGAGAGATTAATAGCATCTGTGAGCTTGTGGACAAAAGTCTTGGTTTCAAATGAAGCAACTGTCTTCAATCTTATTTCTGGTAGGTGCAGATCTAGTGAATCATGATGGAGACACAGGTGAACTTTGTTTCCTTTTTGAAAAGTATGAATTTTTCTTGAATTAGTTTAAACAGAAATAAATAAATAAATAGATGAAATTGAATTTATCACAGTACCTGACCTTGTTCTGTTCCCTAGTTGGAATAGAAAATCATTTATGTTCTCTCCATTCTGAGAATGCTTTCAGGACTTTAAATTGCCAATGTCGCCTAAGACTTAGGAATTAGGAGAATATCCATCTAAAGATGCAAAAAGCAGGAGGGGAATAGGATCCTAAATCCTTTCCTTTCAACGGCAACTAAAGAAGAAAAAAGAGAGGAAGTTCAAAAATGGGCCATAGTCACATCATGGAGTCCCTCACAATTTCAGCTGATTACAAAAACATTGAAGAAAATGCTTGCAATGACAAGATCAGAAACAGGGTTAATGCTTCTCTTTATATGGGATCTAATCAGTAAAATGGCCAAATTTGTCGTACTGTGATTAATCACCTCACTTGCTGCTGGATGGTCCTGCCTCTGCCTAGTGCTGATACAGATCAGCAGCCCCTGACGTCCAGCCACAGCTTGCAAGTTTCCCTTAGTCTCTGGAAAAATCCAACTGTTTAGAGCAAGAAAAACAGCATGGACATCTGCCGAGTTTCATTCAGGAAAAGTTTGTTAGCCTGTAAACTTGAATGGACCATGGTATGGGGAATCCACAGATTAGAAGTCTCTTTATTGTTTTCCGGGCCTTTTGTACATGTCAAACCTGACTATGCACACTTCTGACAACCTCCATTTCTCCTGAGAAAGTTTGTGAATGCACTTGTCTGTCAGAGTGTTCTCTACAAGATAAAGTTACCTTGGCCTTGTGGTACCAAGTGCTCTGGCAGGAGGGTGCCATATACAAACTCCAATGTTAGCATTTAAGCTCAATTTATGATGGGACTGCTCTCACCACATGCCTGGGGTTCAAGGCAGATGTTTCTTATCCCGTGAATGCACAGCAAACGTATGAAAATATTGCATATGCCAAAACTAACCATCTTGACCAAATCCTTACACGTTCTATTAAGAAGTGACCAGATGCGTGTCCATTGCATAACCAAAACTCTGTTCTCTTCTGTCACAAGATGAGAACGAGCCAGGTCCTGCGACAGGACGTGCAGGCAGCCTGTGTTCACATGGTCCAATGTCCACAAGCACTTCTGCTGTGCATCTAGATGGATGTACGCTCACCCTATGTTGAGCTCTTAGCAACACACACCAACAGACACTTTGGAGGAATGGATGAATCTACAGTCACACAGGTGAAGAGGGTCTGAAGAGCCCTCAGGAAACAGAATGATGAAGACCAAGCTGAAGACTGCGTAAATAATTATGCTGGCTTGCAGCTCAATCCCAGGTATATAATTGAAGCTGTTTAGAAAGAAAGCAGCTGTTTTGGGCTCTGGGCAGATGGTTCGGCCCTCTGGCAACTTTGTGGTGGTACTACTGGTGGCTGCAAAGCTGCTTGAGAGTGAAAATTCAAAACGTTGAAGTCTTGGAATGAAGCAGAGAGTTATTTCTGAAATTACTTTGACGACTGAGTCAGATATTGATTGATATTTCAGATACTTGGGGAAAGATCTGCATCAGTAGTTGGGGGCAAGACATAAATCCAAGAGCTAGCTACCCTACAGGCCTAGAAATATGTCTTGAGTCCTTTTTTCCTTCCTTTTTCCTATTTTAACCTAGAACAATGGATGACCATATTAGAAATCCTTTTAGAGGCTTGGCTTTACTCATGTTCCTGAGACTTGACAAATTGCTTTACACAGGCTGTGGAAACTGCAATACCTCACTCCCCAAACAGGCAGCAAAATTGCCTGGAGTTAAGGCCAGAACTGTCCAGTTCATCATCTAACCTGACCTCTGCTGTATCCATCCCAAGCTAATGCACTTCATCCGGTTTCTGTCACACAGTCCCAGTAACTTGGCTTAGACTAAAGCAGTTATTTCTGGTCTGGAGGTGAATGACTGCTGAGTGAAGCTGTGTATGATCAAGATTTTCTGTTTTCTGAGTAACTATGTGATGCTGATATATTTCGCTCCATTCCAAAATGGAATGAAAGCAATGTGCTTATTAAAATAATACCCATAAAACTCCCTTTTTAAAAAACAAGCAAAGCATTTAATACAAAGAAAACTGAAAGGATTTGTTTTGATTACCAAGCGTAAAGCATTCCATTTAGTTAAACTTTCTTCACTCGCCTAATGCATAATACAAAAGTTAAATATGGAAACAAAATGTCACTGTAGGTCAAAAACTTCCATTCCATTTTTGAAGTGAAGTCTCACTGAAATAAAGATGAAACATTTAGATGTAGGCAAAGGCAACTTCTTTTAACTCTAGGTGCCCAAGATAATTATCTGGCCTCCTGCTGAACTTTATATAGTTCTCGGGATGAGAAGATGAGTCAGATCAGGGGAATCTGCTTTTCTATTCAATATAGGTAAAGCTGCAGTGGAAATTACGCAGATAAGTTGGCCCAAACCTGGGTGCTGCGATTACTCCTGTTAATGGTATTTTTGGATAGTAACCCAATCACTGGAAAATTCCTCATCAGTCCATCTGCAGAGCTCTTGCATGAGTAGTTCTCAGAAGTACAGGAGCCTGTGGTCATTTGGCATAAAAATGATGTAGGCAGCAAATCTCCACGGGGTTTTATTGTGTGATGCCTTCACTTGCTCTTCTCAATTAATGTGATTTCCTCATAGGTCAAAAGCATGGATCAGTTGGTGGTTAACAAGGGTGGTGATCCAAAAACATCCAACACTTTGCCTGATGGTTTGTGACTTAGTCCCTGCTCCCTTTCTGAGGCTATTGACTCAGCAAAAATGGTGAGGGGCTGCCCTGTCACAGGGGAGCACAAGAGTTAGGGTCTATATCAAAGACGAGTCCCAGTGGCAGACTCTCATAACTTCTTCCTTGATAAACTGCAGATTATTAACAATAAGTGTAATACAATGAGACTTTATTACTCAAACTATATTAATGGGAATGCAGCATGTTATGTGGTGTTAGAAGACTGCAAGTGCTTCCAAGAAAGATATGCCTTTTAAGAATTTACATGTAACTAGAAAAATGAGGCCATATCTTAGTAATTACCTTTCACAAGGTAAATCACAACAATATTAGCAGCCAGACAAAAACAGCCATCATGACTCAGAGTTTTCATTGCAGTTCATCTTTCCTGAGGGTTGTTCTAAGTTACTCTTTCAGGGGGTACATCTCACACCTGGAAACTACTCTGAAATGGTACCCGAGGAAGTTCTACTGCTTCATTTCTAGTTGGAGTATTGGCATTTATGCAAATTGGACACTTTATTTCCCACAAATCTTCATTTAATATTCCAACTGTCTCTTAATTCATTTCTGAATGCAAAGGAAGTCAGTCCTGAATAGTGTCTGAAGATGCCTGATATAGAGTACGTTTCCTATGAAACCATTGTAGGCAATTTAACAATTTTCGAAGAATTAAATACAATAATCTGACTGGTCATAAGTGTTGGTCGGTCCAGAAAGTCAGTGTTTCACTGAGAGCCACCAGAAATGAACAGTAAAAGGGCATTTTCATAAAATGGGTCTGTACTCTATTCCAGAGAACATCTGTGCACTGTGTTTAAGTTGAAACAGGTGGGGTTTTTTTTAAATCTATGAACAAAACCAGCAAATGCTCTTGGAGAATCCCCCTTTCATACAGCTGTCTCTGCTGCTACTGTGGCTGCTGTTTGATTTGGAGTCTTATCCAGAGCTCAGCTGTAGATTGCAAATCAGAAACAAAGCACCATGAACACCGATCCAGGCAGATTTGGGTAGAGAAGTCATGACCTGCTTCCTGGTGTCCTCAATGCGTGTTTTTAGTCAGTTATTAGCCACGCACACAGTGTTTCCCCCTGTGTGGTGACGCGGCTCTGGGGCCGGGGTAATGATGGGTGAGATTAGACCGGCTGGCCTGCCAGCCCCAGCTGCTCTCCTTGCCATGGGGAAACAAGGGGAGGGGGGGGTGAAACACTGCTTAAGAGGTCCCTGCCTCTCTGCAGGGTCTATATGAGGAGTGTAGGCTATGTGATTCAAGGTTATAATATGTAAATTGGCTGGTTAGAAGAAGGCATTGAATTCTGAGTACATGTCTGACAACAATATTCTTTGGGGCTTTTTACTTGCACCCTGATCCTCTTAAGTATCAATGTCCGGAAAACACCAAAGGAAGAGGCAGATCAATGCCACTGTGCTGTTGCTGATGCAATTTGCTCTTTAGATTGAATCCTCCTCAGAGAAACCTAATTCTTTTTGTTGTGATATAGTATCATTTTGCTGGACACACCCATACAGATAATTTTCAGCTTGTTAATATGACATGAGGAGTTCCTGGCTGAAGTAAGTGCAAATTAAAAAGTTCTAAGTGAAGGAAATCCATCCCTCTACAGAAGTTCAGCACAGGACCTATTCACTTGTTACTTTTCATTTATGGGAGATGATTTTTTTTTTAAAGCTTGTCATATATAGGTCACAGAATAATTTATGAGAGTGAGAATATAATTTTCCCATGCAGAAATGTAAAGCACTAGTACAGGGTTTTAACATCTTAGTAACACCGATTCAAGAGCGCTCACATTTCTGAGTTTTAACTTGGTGTCTCATCTGTGCACCTGATTTTAATTTCACTATTACCAGCAGTTTGGAGTCTGACTGTTTTGATATTAACAACAAGTATTTGTACAGTAGTCTTCCTAATTAAACTGAAATGTCAACTTTGTGCCTGTATGCAATTTTATTTTCTAATTTAAAGTTCTGTTCTGCAGGAAAAGCTTTAATTTAAATAACTGTCTTTGGGGAAATTTATTTCTTTTGTGACTTTCAAGTAAATTATTGCATTTGAAATAAACAAGATGTGCAATAGGGATATATTTTCTCAAAAGTATGAAATGGAAGTTGGAGTGTTGCAGAGCTGCAGACAAGGGTGTCTTGAGTTCTGACTGAAGGGCAGCCCTCCGGATGGGCTGCTGCATACTCCATAGCTCCACAGACCGTAATGTTGGGGATTTTAGGTCTTCCTTGCTTTGCTGTTGAGTAACTGCACAGATTAGATAGGGAATATGTAGATTTCTCTTTCGCAGACAATTTTTAAATATTGGAACTTTTTTCTGGATCTGGATGGAATTTCAACATCTCTGCATGTTCCCGTGAAATACAATGATGTTTCAACACAAAGCTCTGATAAGCACATGCTTAACTGCTTTTCTGAATCAGAAGCACATAGGGAGAGGCTGAGCAAGCTGGGACTGCTCAGCATGAAGAAGAGAACATGAGGACGAATTTTATCAATGTATGTTATGGAGGAGATTAAATGATGGAGCTGGACTTTTCTCAGTAGTGTCTAGTGAGAGAACAAGAGGTGATGGGCATCAACTGAAATAAGGAAATTCTGTTTAAACATGAGAAAAAAACTTTTTCACTGTGAGCGTCGTCAAACACTAGCACAGGTTGCCCAGAGAGGTTACCTCCACCATTAGATATATTAAAAATTTAACTGGACACAGCCCTGAGCAGCCTGCTTTCACTGACTCCACTTTGAGCAGGGGGATGGACTAGATGATCTCCAGAGGTACCTTCCGAGCTCCACCATTCTGTGATGCAGTGAAAATGGAGTGAGTTCAGACCCTCCTCACCCATCGCCATCTGGGAATGCCACAGGAAGAGGACTTTTTGATCTAGGAGCTGATGTTCAGTCTTCATAGCCATTGCAGCACGATACTGAGGATGCAGAGCGGTTGCTTGCATTGAGACACTTGAAGTGCAGATCTGTGCCTTAACCATTAGATCTTTTTTTCACCAGCGCATGTGCTGAAGTTCCCAATGGTCCTGCATTAAAACAGAACAAATGAATAGTTGAAATATTGGCCCCAGACAGGTCAACGGCAAAATTCCCAGCAACTTTAACAGAGCCAAGAATTCACCAAAGACAAGATATTTGTAACAGCAATGCATTTATGTTATATCTGAAGCTTGTTCACAACCTTCTGGAGTACTTGACTTTGACAAACAATCTTTACAAAGCATCTGAGTGTCTAACTGCCTTGAAGAGAACCATTTGCAGGTGGTTATTGAGGACTGTATTTATAAATGAAATGTTGATCACAGTGGAACTATATGCAAAAACTGCTCTATTTACAGTAATAAGAAATGCACCAGACATTCAAAAAATTATGAACTTTTCCATATTTGCACAACAGAAGGACTTACATAAGCAGCTTGGGAAATCTGAAAGACAGTCCCAATATAATCCCAACAGTTGGATGTTAATATTACATCATGATAAACAAGGAGGAGGATGTATTTAAAATGATGGTCTTGAAAAGTTTATTCTTTGTTTTCTCTACTTTCATACCCAGGACTATTATGTGAGGTTCTACACTAAGTGTTTCTGCAAAAAATGCTGTACAATGTGTTAATACATTGTTACTGGTGAGATTAGCTGAGTTTTCAAACTGAAGGTTTAGAGACGCAGGATTTGCACATATATTATCATTGCATGTGCAGTGATAATGCACATGTGCATTCAATACAAAAAGTTCAATGCAGCGTAAAAGCCTGTGTTAGTTGGGAACATCCTTTGGATTTCAGGATCTTCAGGTCCTAAAAGTGAGGTGCTCAACCCATGTTGCGAGGTGAAAATCTTATCAGGTGCAAGTCCTCCTGGAAACACGTAAGCCAAGCATAACCCAAGAGTACCCTCCGCCACAAATTCAGTGTCAAGGATTTACTAGCTAATGCTACAGAGAGTATTTTTATCTGAAGAGGAAAAAAACCTCTTTTTTTCCAACTCTTCTCCTTTTGTGACAGTTTATTACCAAAAATTTATTAGGAAATATTTAAGAAGAATAGGCATTAGAATAAATAAATATAAAAACTCTATTCCACCTTGAGCTATATAAAAAGTGAAGCTCAGAAGCAGTGGAAGTTTTGTCACAATATTTGTTTCTTGCTTCAGCCCAGTGAGGTCAGCTATAGCACTGCAGAGCAGCCACGGTGTGTTGTGAAACACCGCTCTGTGTAATGCAGGTGCAGCCTGCTCCCTTGTCCCTGCAGCTCCTCTCGCCTGGGCAGAGCAGGCAAACCCTTCTATCATCGCCCTTGTAGTCCTCTGTTTTGTTGCAGGAACAGAGAGAGGCTGAATCACAAGGAAAATCAGGCACTTCTCATTCCACTTCCAGACATGTAATATGTAGAAAGTTTTTAATTAACCAACTTGGTTGTTTGCACTATGTTCAGAGAATGAATTCGGTATTAGAAAATGTTTAGTATTTCCCTTTTTGCCTGCCACGTCTCCTTGAGACGTGTTCATAACACTCGCTTTGTGGTTGGGAGATGTGGGGAGATATAATCTATTTGATAGATATCTTCTTGAGCAAGATATTGAACATCCACAACCATTCTTCACAGTTATTAGATTTAGCCATTTCCAAAGAACAAAGTAGTGGATTAAGTTCCCAGTTAATTTGTCTTCTCTTTAATAGCTTCTAAGATAGTTTTCCATTCCAAGTTAAAAAAATCCCTCACAACCCACCCGTCTTCTCTAAGTAATATCTATAATGTTGTTCCTTACAAAGAGTGACAATGCCAGCAGTTGTTCCTTGGCTGTGCTCCCAGCAAGTGTAATTTAACAGGTGAGAAATAAAGTATGTGAGTGAGATAACAATGTAATACTCTAAATTTAGGTTTTATTGAGGGCTTTTTTTGTAAATTGTAATTATTCTTTCTGTTTTTCCTCAGAAGGCATGGAGAGTCTTAGTGCCATCTTCATTAAAAATAAAGAAGGTTTTGAAGTTTGACTGAAGAAAAAAAAGTTGTAGGTTTTTACATGTTTTAAATCAAAGAACAAATTTTTGTTTGTTTCTCAGCCTTCTTAGGAAAGATAAGTCTTCTGGAGCTAGTGTTAAGAAAGATAGCCAAGAGCCAGGGTGTTAGAGTAAATTATGCTTATAGATTGTACTTGATTAAATTCCCATTTTAGCTGGATAAAGAGTTCATTTCTGCTCTGCAGAAGTTTGGTGGAGGGTAGTGAAGCCACTTAGCTTTCTGCCTCGACTAGTGGCTTGGATAGACACGAGATCTAGGTCTGCCCAGAAAGTTCTGAAAAACCTTGTAACCTAAATACTTTTCCCCCCTGTGTTTTGATGGAGTAACTGGCTGTGTGCTGGGATTCTGTGATGTCTTGATTTTCTCAAGCCATGGTAATAGTGTTTTGGAAAAGGCGAACATCAGGTGTGATTTTGGCCTGTGAAAAAGCTCTGATAAATAGGCAGCAGATAGCTGCCTCGTAGATTTCTACAGAGGAGCATGCTGAGGTTATGGTAACTGTAAGAAAGCTTGTTTGGGTGACTCTTACACCAAGTGACTTGAGAGGTTCAGATCATTTTCCCTGAAAATGAGAGGTTCCTTTTACTTGAAAAGGCACATTTTGAGGCACAGCAGAAGACTCTGGTGTAGCTAACTGATGTGGCTAAAGGTAGATGGAGGACTGATGAATTTGGGATTCTGATCCTGCATTCCTAAAAAGGCAACAAGATCACTTATCATCAGAGCAAAGCTTGACGCTAAGACTTACAGTGCTACATCTTGCAGATACTTTTGCAAGTCTTATCCATTGTCTCTATGACCAAGAGTAATTATGCAGCAGCTGTGATTACCAGATTTTTCCATAATATTAATACAGTCTGTTCCTAAAGAGATGATGATCAGGGTTTTCCAAGACTGCAATAATCTGTCTGGTCTTATGTAAAATGCTATCTGATCTTATAAGTAAAATGCTAATTGTCATTGCTCCACAGAAGAAGTTAAATCTCCAATATTTTACATTAATATCCCCATTTCATTACAGAGAAAGATAGGATGTAGGTCTTTGTGAAGCGTATCTGCACATTTCCAAAGGCCTTTGGCTTCAGAACTAGGAAATAAAGAATCTCTAAAGGATGTCTCCTTAAACTTGTTTTAATATATCTGCATTTTATAAATTTGTTTGGAAGTGAGTTTTTAAAGCCAAATGTTATTATGCTATAATGTTCAATATTGAGCTTCTTTGTTTAAAGATATTTTATTGCTTTCAACCTATTAAAAATAAATTATGCTTCTCAACCTTGGAATCTGAATTGAAATAAGTAATGATCCATGTATTCTCTGCTCTGATTAGCCTGTTAATCGATATGGATTTCAATATTCTTGTATTTTAATAGCTCCCTTTCTTACCTTTTGTTAGCATTTGTCATTTTGATGGTCTCCACAGACATCTTAAAACCTAAACACCTTCTGCAAATGTTGTATTAAGAGTATAATAACAAACCTCAAACAACAGGAAGACATAAAAATGATATTAATGTTTTCTTTCAATTTTAACAAGCCAAAGTTTTATATTCTTCTTTCATCACTATCTCTTTACTTCAGGAGTGATCCCAGTGGTTTCAGTAATAATACCTGGAGAACAGAATACTATTCAGTGTCAATAAAATGATAGAATATAGCCTCAGAATGCAGTTATTTTCCAATATCAAGTACTGTACTTAAGGAGAGACAAAAAAGTATAGGAAATAAACTTTGCTTCATATTCATGGAGAAACTAATGGATAACAGAGAAGTTGATCACTAAGACAATATTTTCAGTACTAGCCATCTTACAAGTTAAAAAGAAAGAAACAAGTGTTTTAGTTTCAGCCTCTGGACTCTTCTGATGATGACTGCCCATTCAGTTTAGAATATCTATTACTATATAGTTATACAATTCATCACAGTTACTGAAATTAAATATAAGTAGAATTATGTGACTTACCATTTCAGAATCCTCCAGCTGAGTTTATAGTTCAGTATAGTTCTTTATAGACAATGACTGGTTATATGTCAGGCTGAGAAGGAGGCTGGATCAGAACTAAGATAATCTGTGGATATCTATCTATCTTGGCAATGCTTCTCTATTGCCCTCAACCCCCAAACAGTTTTGGAGATTCTACAGTTTTGTGATAGCAACTTAAATGGAGAAAGGCGAAGGACCTAGAGCTTTAAAAATGCACGGACACCACTCTGGATTTTGACCATGATGCTGAAAGTTGGGGGCAATGATATGAGTTGTACTCATGTCACACAGATAATTTTTGTCCATGGCTTGAATAACTGTGCTGTCAGCAGCATGATCAGTCTTTGCTCTGACTGCTGCAGCTTTCTGTAGGTGGTTACACTTCATTAAGTGGCAGGACAATGGTGTGTTTCCTTGGGAAGGAGCACAGAAAATTAGTCTGCTTGTTGACACTCCAGTGTCACCTGGAAAGAAAGCAGAGTATAACCACCTCTCCTCTGCAGTGCTAGCAATAAAGGTTTGAGATCTGTACTCTCTGGGAACTGGTGGTGAGAATATGATCAGCTGGTATATTGACCTTGCTGTTTGTCTTGCTGAATGATCTTGTTTTATTATAAACTTCTAAGTCTTACATCTGTATATTTCTGTCATTTTATAGCGGGAGTTTGCACTTCATCATACAATTAAGTACCGTGTAACCATCACGTGCATTTAACATATCATCTATAACCTGTTGTTGGTCTCTGATCCACCAAGAGGGTCCATCTGGACTGTGGCCTTCTGACTGACTTCCTTGTGAAGGCCTCTCAAAAATGGGCAGGTCTGCAATTTGGTGCATGTCAATCCAAAGATTTTGGGGAAGCAAATTGTTCTTGTGCATACTGAGATCAGCTGCTCACTCTACACACACGCCATCAGATGACTTATCATGGCAGGAAATTACGCTGAGGTGTGTGCCACGGCAAGGAGTTCGGGCACTGCTGGCACTAAACCAGGTAACCGAGGTCTCCTGACTCCATCACAATTCAAGTATTTAATGTCATAGCTTACTGCAGATATGAGCTGGGAAAATAAATATTAACTTAGCTTAGCACAGAGAAAACCAGACTGTCAAAGGAAAGTTTAAACAGAACTTTACTTGAAATTGCAAACATCAGTATGGTAAGTAGCTCCAAAATAATGCAATATAAGACATAGAATGATCTACCTATGAAAGAACTATACAATCTACTGACAGCAAGCAAGAGTGAGAAAATAGAATGTTTAATACACAGAGGATTCGAAATTCCGCCTTAGAAATCAGTGGTAAGTTGGCTGGCCTATTAGGAGAAAAAGTAATGCTTTTAAGGGACTGAGTTTCAGAAAAGGTCTTGAGGCATGTGTAGACGGGAGTTTCTGCACAAACACGTTCATTTAAAGCAGAATGTGATATAAAGCTATTAACTTTAACTAGTTATTTGTGCACAGGCTTGTTTTCCTAGTCTTGATATTGGAAGATATCAGTTTCTCTCTCACTCTTCACATCTCTGTTCTGATGTTTTCCTGTCATTTTATGACATGACAAATGTGAGTGGCCGTGGGGACGTGGGCTCCAGCTCTCTGTCTTGCGCAGCTCCACAAAACAGCTGAGCCTGTACTACTGCCTGTCCAGGCGATGGACACAGTGTCCCTGCTCCTCAGCAGTGTGGCCAAAGGCACTGCTGCCAGGCTTGCTACACCACTGGACAGGAAAAGTGGAGCTGACAGGAGCTTGCAGGCTTGAAAAGCACATAGGTTTAATTTTGCTAAGATTACTGTGAAGAAAGAGGAGGGAATTTGTAGGAATATTTTTTGACAATCAGCTGTAAGGTATAAAGAAACAATAAAATTTAGTTTTATTGAAGCTCTCTAGTCTGACTTTCAGACACGTGAATTGAGAGGGGTAACCTTGTTGGGATGTCAGTCTGACACAACACAAATACTGAGGTATAAAAATACTAACATCACTGTTATAACCAGGGAAGTAGTTGTTAAGGGACAGAGGAGATAAATGGCTGCAGCCCACCTTTCTAGGGAGGTGGGTGTTCTCCTGGTTGTTCTCCTGGGGTGGGGAAGCAGCTGAAGGGCCGAACCTCGTCCTGTTGTGGCTGCTACTGATGGCATGTGTCCTGCTGCAGCAATGGTGAAGCCTCTCTGTAACCACTAAGAGGTCGTGAATCTTTCAGTTGTACCATTTCTATCAGCTTCGTATTTTTCCTCTGTCAGAGTAAACAAACCAAATGTTTCTGTGTATAAAGGCAGATCATCTGCAGTGAGGAAGGCCTTCTGCGCCAATAGTTACAATTAAAAGCAGTTTCTTTGCATCAGGAGGAATGTCTGAGCAGTGGATTTGTCATCTGTTGGGTAAATTTATAATGTTTTATTTTATCATTATGGATATAAAAGACATATCGAGTAAGCTGGTACTAAATAAAATTATAAAACAGACAGAAACCTCATCCAAAGGCTGGCAGCATTAACTCAAACCCAGGTCTATCAGGGAGCTTGATGGACAGGCAGGTAGGCAGCAAATCTCAAGGACATCCCAACCACCCATCTCCTCTGGGTGCTCGCCTGGGTGGTATCAGTTTCTCGCTGTCCACATGCACCAAAATTCTCCACTCGACTGCCTTCCCACCCTTATCTCTTGCCCCACAGTGTGGAGACAGGCTCCTGCATAAAGGGCCCTTTGTTTCCTCCCTGCTATGTTCAGCCCCATGGTTACCTTCCCGTGCCTGGTGCCCACAGCCCTTTCCTTAAACCCCTGATGTGTTTTTAGATGCCAAAGTACATGATGCACAGAGCAAGGCACCAAGCTCAGGCTGGGAAGATCAAGCTCTCTTCCTCACCCTGCAAGTGATGTCTCCACCCAGTGCTCCCATTTCCCTCACACTTTAGTTTCTTCCTTTAGATTGATAACTCAGTGACCAAAAAATGCTTCTAGAAATATAGTCAGTGTAGGCACATCCTAAAGTGGCCTTGAAGCTGGCTGGGTCCTTCAGGAGCGGCGTAAACACCAGAAATAACTATTTTTCCAGCTACAATTGAAAAAAAAAGTGCAAGTGACAAATACTTTTGTTAAGGTGGCTGATCTTCAGGCTTGAGAAAGAGCTGACCGGTTAGCCAGCGCTCTCTCTTTGGGACAGCTACTATTTATTGGCAGGAAGCAACACCGTCTGTCAGCTATCTACGAAACAAAGAAAAATGAAAAGAAAAAATCATTTCAAGCTTTGCACAGCACAGCCTTGCATCATTCTGGGGAAAGGAGGGAAGTTATAAATGGGATGCTGCAGTCAAGCATATGATTGGGAGCCAGTGGGAGATTTCCTTTTGGTAAACCAGCATTTGGGGTATGAGCTGCTGGTACCCAGGAGCCACACTGTGTTGCATACCCTGCCTCCTGTGCTGGAAAGCCATCACAAAGCTCGTGGCTGGCTCCAGCCACAGATGATTTTCCATAGGCCATAGGAACAGAATATAGAACTGTGCAAAATGGGGAATGTCACCGAGTAGCTCAGTTTCTTTTAGTGGAATTAATAATCAACTGATATCCTCCTTGGGTTCAGTTTGGCTACTGTCCACAGACTTTGAAGGTGCTTATCAAGTTGCACTCTTCGTGCTTTCATATGTCTTTATCTGACCCCTTCCACTACTGCAGCTGGTTTACCTCAAAATAACAGATAGGACAGGATGGTTTAAGGTTCGTTTTTCTATTTTTAAAAAAAATCTTCCCTTCCCAATTAAAAATGATAAGCTGTGGCAGATTTGTTATTAATTTGTGAGAATGCTTAAGAACTACACTTACTTCAGATACTCAGGCAAGAAGCTTATAGTTGATTTCATCCAGGCACCTTACAAGACATCATTCTTATTTCTTGTTCATCCCTTTTAGTTTTTGTGACCTTGCTGTGATGATTAAGCCAGGTTGGGAAATCTATCATGGTGAATTTAAGTAGAAAATGTGAAGAGCTGTGAAGACTTTTGTTGGTGCATCAATCAGAATCACTAGAAAGCTAATTTTTTTTTTTAAGATTTGGCCCATTGTGCCTTATCTCGTGATTATTTCTAGGGCGTTTTATCTTATGTGTCTGGTTTTGGTACTTTTTTTTTCATAGTGACTATGGGTAAGTGGAATGCAATTAGGCATTGTAGAAACACTTGGGTAATACTGTAGTCAGAAACAGTGATGTATCTGAATACCTTGCCGGTTGCTCTACTGTTCCAGTGTCTGCCTACAGATAGGCTTCTTTTAAGATTGCTATAAAGCTGGGAATGTTTGAAAGATGGCTAACTAACACGCTTTCCAGAGCAGACAGAGATAAGATAAAAATGTCTTTGCTTCATCAAAACAAGGAAGGAAAACCTGGGAATCCAGAGAGTCGTTTTTTGTTGAATGTCATAAATATACAAATGGTAAGATTTGGAAATAGAAGGAAGAAAGGAAGTGATCCTTATGGCTCTGACTCCAAAGGAGAAATCTTCCCTTAAATTTGCTGTTCTTCCTTGGCTGCCAGTGTAAGAAGTGGGTGACAAGTAACGAAATGGATTGGTGGTCATAACTGTTAATAAATACGATAGTTGCAGTAATGTCTAATTGCCCTTGGTATGTGTTTAATGGACTCATATTATACAAATGCAATGGAAAGAAATACGTCTCGTACAAGAAGTATCAAAAAGATAAACGCAGTTCTCCAGGATAGCTCTGAAGTACAGGTCAGTGTGGGAAAAAAAGTTTAAAAATCTTTAATGTGTTGGGTTTTTTTTCCCTTCAGTATTTCATTTGGGAAATTCACACTTGAATCATAAGGGAAAGTGGGTTAAAAAACAAACCCCATAATCTACAAGGTTGAATTATGCCACAAACACTTCCCCACGTGATTAATTAAATTCTACTGTAAGTCCTAATAGGTTAGTGTCAGTTTTACAGGAACTCCTCTGGAGCTAGTTGAAAACGTCCTGCCTCCATTTCATTACTCAAAACATTTGTGTTGTGTTTCTGTAGCAGCTAAAAACTGTTTGCTCTCTCAAGATACATTGTTGTACTTCCCAGAACGTGCTCTCTGTTTACTGGGAGCAAACGGTCCAGGGGAATGAGTGCTCAATGTGATGGGCAACATATGGGATCGAGTGAGACATCCAATGAATGTGGATGCAGTAAAAGCTGTTCTTTTGCTCAGAGTGAATGTTAATGATGTTTCTGCGGTTCATGAATAAACTCACTCAGAACATGAAGTTCTTGGGGAAAAAACAACCCTCCTATTAAAGAAATATGCGCATGTTGCTATTGAATCAGAAGCCAGCAGTAGCAACAACAGTTGTTGACAGTATATATAAAAAATAATCTTGTGCATTTTTTTTTCATACAATCAGTTCAAAGTCCTGAAGATATCAATGCAGAAATATCCTAGCTCTGTATGCTGCCAGTATGTGGTCCAAGTCCACAGGATCAGGGCATCAGCCAGCTCATGTCAGGACTTGTTGACTTGCTTGGATCCAGATCTGACTTTTCCTGGCCACACTGTATGCCCAGATTTTCTTTCTATGGATAGCAGGGAAATGAGACATGCTCTGCAGTATTGTGTCAATATGCAGCCTGAAAGCAAAGATGGAACATGCTTACCTCTCATATCTGACCTCTGGTTTCTCTTCTGTCTCACCACTGTGACATTTTCTCTATGAATGCCTCCCACAAAAGCACCCTTGACCTGCTCAGCCCTTCTCTCTTTTTTTGGATGTGGAAGTAATGAATGAACTCTCCTCTTTGGTCATGAGGAAGGGGGTCTCTCACAAAGATGTATCTGTATGTTTATATCTTGGAGAAAAACAGATTGATTATGGAATTTGGATTTTGGTGTGAAACAGCCACAGTCTGGAGCTGGTGAAACCTTTGGTATCATGGAGCTTTAGTCAAAGGTCAAATCTGTCACATAGTATTGTAACACAGATCCTGGAGACTACAGGCTTGGTAATAATTAGAATAATGATAACAATAACGTATTATTATTATTAATTATTGTAATTATTATTTCTATCATTTGCTACTACTGGTACGAAGTATCTTCATCAAATAAATAAGCATGTCTTTTAAAGGAACAAAAAAGAGGAAGTCTTTCAATACACTTTGATACTGCTGCAAGTGCCACCAAAACAGTGATCACTGCCTTTGTTATGAACAGTCCGGTGCAAGGGCAGCTCTGGGGAAGCCAGAAGAGTGCAAATGCACACCAGCACCCTTTTCAGTTGTTCTGGACTGGAGTGAGGGACACAAAGACATCATGAGCTCTCATGAAGGTGAGCTTTGAGGATGCTTCTGAGTGCTGCTTCATTTTTACACCTACAGTGGACAAGGTTACTGAACACTCTAAAATTCAACGCATAATTCTGACAGGAATGAGGGAGTTTGGGTGTTTTTCAATTCTATGTGGTCATGCTGATGGCAACACAACCCCACTGGCCCTGCTGTGCTTTGGTTCCCGTCTTGCAGCTGCATCTCTGAGGTCCTGCAGGCGGAGTGCCACCTGTAAACTTGTTTTCCCACCAAGCACTGGAAGAAGATAAGAATGGTAAAGATGTAACAGCTTGCTGTGATCTCTTAAATGATCGGAGAACCATAGAATTGTTTTCGTTGTAGAAGACGTTTAAGATCATCAAATCCAACCATCAACCTGCCAAGTCTACCACTAAACCATGTCCCTAAGCACCACATCCACATGTCTACACGTCTGTTACATACCTCCAGGGTTTATGATCATCTGTAAATGCTGTATTTTGGGTTAAGTCTATAGCCCGCTTGTCTTTCAGGTGTAAGTGTTATTGGTCATTTCTCAAAGTATTGTCCAAAATCAGCCTTTAGAGAGCACACTGAAGGCTTGTGGTCTGAAGATTTAAAGTGCAAAATATTAAGCCTAAGTAAAATCCCTGAGATTTAAATTCTTGTCCACTGTGATAAAAATATATAAAATAAACTCTACTTCATATAAATTCATTATGATGGACACCAGCCTTGTTTTCTTCCTCTAAAAAGAAACAACTTCAGTAAGGAAGTATGAAGTAAGAATGAGCTTCCACAGCTATAGTTTACAAGAAAAGTATGCTTCAAGATAAGTGGGAAATAAAAATGGGATTGAACAGCTTGCAGACTGAATAGATAATGTATCCAGAGACAGGCTCAATCTTTCAATAAAGGGCCAAAAAAGAGCATTTTCTTGAGTGTGGATTTGATTTGACTTGGTGTATTTTCATGTTGCTAAGCTATGCACATGTGGGGTTTTGTTTCCTTATCTGGATTATAGAGTAAGACAAATTTTCCTAAACAGGCTGCATCAATCCAGGCATTCCAGCTAAAATTCTCAGTGCAAAGTCCTGCAAACTGCTGCAGATAATTCATTATTGGACACATGCTTTAACATTTCTGAAGCAAAGCATCAGATAAGAACAGGAACACTGCATAGCTTTTTAGTGATGTTTTTATTAGACAGAAAGAAAATATATGACTAATTCTCAGTTGAAGGAATTGCTCGCAGTTATGTTGTTAACTTCAAATTTATTGCCAAAATTTATTTGCTGTTAGGTGACATTGACTCTGGTGACCAATGCTTCAGATTATTTTTTAAGGAACAATTTTATAGCTGAAAAGACCACATATTACAGAGCCATTTATAAAGTTTAAATGTCTTAAGTTAACAATATGTGATTGCACAGCTAAAAGTGAAAACATTATAGCTTGCTAGGAGAACTCATAACTCTAATACATGGCTATGAAATTGGGCTTACGACAATGAAAACACAGCTTATGTCAGCACACTTCCTATAATGAGGCTGCAATTGCAATAGAAATCTCTGTGCTTCATCTTACCTAGGCGCCCAGCTTATGCCTGTTCCCTGATTGTTCTGATTTCATGCAGTCACGCTATGAAGCTTTTGTATGAATATTTAATACTGTGATTTGCATTACATTGGCGCCTCTATTCTGAGAGGGACTGTACAAACCACATAGTGAGAGCCAGTATTGCTGCAAAGAGTTTAAATTTTAAATTGACAAGAAGACAGAGTGGGAGAGGAAAGAGAAGTATAGAGAAGGGAAGAGGCGCACCTATGGTCTCCCTGCAAATATGTGGCAGAGAGAGAGTACTTCTGAGCCCTGTGTCCTATTTGTTCCCTCAGCAGGAAACTTGTTCATGTCTTTGGGTTGTGATAACAATCCTTGATAACAATCCTGCTTGACCAATCTGATAGCCTTCTATGATGGCATGAGTGGCTGGGTGGACGAGGGGAGAGCAGTGGATGTTGTCTACCTTGACTTCAGCAAGGCTTTTGACACTGTCTCCCACAACATCCTCATAGGAAAGCTCAGGAAGAGTGGCTTAGATGAGCGCACAGTGAGGTGGGTCAAGAACTGGCTGAATGGCAGAGCGCAGAGGGTTGTGAT
>VZSC01007410.1:247129-264236 GCA_013398225.1 Steatornis caripensis | reverse complement strand
GAAGGCTGAGAGGAGATCTGATCAATGCTCACAAATATCTAAAGGGTGGATGTCAAGAGGATGGGGTCAGACTCTTCTCAGTGGTGCCCAGCGACAGGACAAGGGGCAATGGGCACAAACTGGAACACAGGAAGTTCCAGCTGAACATGAGGAGGAACTTCTTTACTGTGAGGGTGACAGAGCACTGGAACAGGCTGCCCAGGGAGGTTGTGGAGTCTCCTTCTCTGGAGATATTCAAAACCCGCCTGGATGCATTCCTGTGCAACCTGCTCTAGGCTAACCTGCTTTAGCAGGGGGTTTGGACTAGATGATCTCTAGAGGTCCCTTCCAACGCCTACCATTCTATGATTCTACGATTCTATAACAACACTGAGCACTCTTGATAATTTACATCTTTAGCCATTAGCTAGATATTGACTCCTTCAAAGGGATTGTGTCTCTTTGTGTTGTACAGGACATCTCATCACCAGCAGAAGAAATACAATATTTCATTCACAAAAGGAAGCCCACAAAGAGTCTGTTTTAAAGACACAGAACTATCATCTCTTCTCATGCTTTGTTGGCTTTTGTTCTGCGCCTAACCTACTTGATGTCCGTTTTTGCCTTATCTTGTGTTCAACTACCAGTATGCAGTGACATCTGCAATTTCACAGCAAGGCTATGAAGCCACTGAAAAATTTAACACTTTTTATTTAGATGAGGCTGATAATGATGCCAGTGGTTTCTATGCAAAAGTGATAATCTTTTTTTCACTCCTTTTTAATAAGCATCATTCATCTATGTCATCGTGAGTGCTAAAACTACCTTCAAGAGCAAATTTATTTTGGGAACTAGGTACAGAAATTTGTAATTTGGTATTCCCAGTCCATATTTTATTAATGGTTTTGATGTTGCCAGTTATTACTTCAATAACCTTCCATTCAAGCAGTTAAAATGCAGATGATATATTTGTCTCATAACGGTTCTTCATCAACTAATTGGCAAGGTTGGAGATGCTTCGAGCCAAATGATAGCCAAATGCTCTGATGAGCTGCGATAGTGAAACACAAATGCAAGTGAGAAGTACTTGTTTGTGATGTGATATATATTGAAGGAAAGTCAATTGAAAGCCGTATTTTTGAAACGATGAAAAAACATATCAGGATTAAACTTCACAGTAATATAGACACAGTAGTTTATATACTATTCAATTTTTTTCAGTGCATCCTAGTGCTTATACTGTGTAACCAGACTGAGGGCAAACTCAGGAGCTTCACTGCCTGTCTAGAATAGAATGGAATGGTATGGAGTAGCATAGCATGGCATGGCATAGAATAGAATAGAGTAGCTCAGTTGTAAGGAACTTAAAATGATCATCTACTTCAACTGCCGACCAATTCAGGGCTGGCCAAAAGTTAAAGCATATTCTTATGCTTTAAAATAATTTGATTATTATACTATGGAACAAGCTTCCTAGTGAGATGGTTGATGCCCATAGCTGTCACTGTTTAAGTGGCATTTGGACAATGCCCTTGATAACATGATTTAGAGGTACATATCCTTGAAGAAAAGTGTGTATGTTTTTGTGAGTATGCATACATGGATGTAGCTGTCTGTGTATCATCTATACCTCTGTCCACTTGAGGATTTTAAGGCTGTCTCTTTCCTAAAGGTCATGACCACTTAAAACTTCACACCAACAGTGAAAGGAGAGTTTAGTCTGTACGCAACAGTGTGTATGTGTGTAGATATAATTCTTCCTCGTAGAAGGCAGTGATATAAATGCTTTGTATTACTATTTTTATGTATTTCTATAAATGTATTTTTACACCTATTCGTGTCTTTCTGTACAGAAAAAGAAGTGCTCCAGAAAGGCTTTTCAAAGTCCAGTCTGGAGATGGAGGCTGTCTTTCATTAGAGGAGCAAAGAGTTATGTTTACTTTTCATGCAACTGAAACGAAGAAGTTTTAGGATCTAGCCCTGTGTTTCATTTCTCTTAGCCATGTAGATTCTAGAAATATGCTATTTACATCCTTTGACCTGAATTTTCTCAATTCTTACCCATTTTCATAGCCACGTCTTTAAAATGCGCAGGAAACTAAGTTGTGCTTCTTTGTAATAAGGTCTTACCAGATATTCAATTTAAAACGTTAACCATACATACACACAAAAGATCAGTGCTTAAGCTGAAAGAGCAATCATATGTGTCAAGGTGGAAGAAGAACTAAGGGAATTTTAATTTTAACAACTCTGTAAAAATGTGATGCCAAAAAAGCAAGTTGTGTCCCATTCTAGGAGAAGGTGTCTAAATTGTTCATTCATTCTTCCCTTTTATATATACTGTTATAACTGTTTCTGCATAGCAAGTGAATAGTAGTATTATCATCTCCAGGAGGAAAAAAAAGAAAGAAAAAAAGAAAGCCAACAACAACAGACACTTCCTAATCTTCTTGCTTGAAGAGTTGCTAGCTGTGAGCCATTAGTGTGTGTGGAGAGAGATAATTAGAAGAAAAGTAGAGATTAAACAAGAAAAATTAATTTATGTGTGAAAAGGTAAATGCTCTACGATAAATGTTTAATCCACAATATTTAACTATTTCATTGTTCAGCTTCATTTCGCTAGCTGAAAAGAAACTGAACAAAAAGAAACAGAAACTCTTTTTGTGCTTTCCTGACTGGATCCAGTTTTTTGTCCGTTTTTATATTTTGGGATGATGAACTCTGAAAGGTAAGGCTCATTTCCCCTCTCCCCTTCCCCTTCTTAATACCTACATCAGCCAAGGTCTCTTGAATGGCAATATACAAATGCATACGCTTATTTATAAAGTTGCAGCGTAGCTACCCTTTGTGATAGTTCAACCCATTATCAATACACTGGGCAGCAAGTCATTTTTTCCAGGAGAGTCAGATCCTGAAGTGGAAAACCAGCCATAGAAGAGTCCTGAGGGGTGTGACATGGAGAGATTGATGTTCTCAGTGGCCCCCAAGCCCAGTATGGCTTTATACTCCTTGGCTACTGAACTCAATGTCTATTCGTGACCCAACATATATTTTTAATCTTTTGGGGGAAAGGTGGTCCTGAAGTTTCAGGGAGACTGAAAAGCTGAAGTGTGAAAATGATGAAAAATGATGAATGGTGAAAATGATGCTGTTTTCTGAGTATTCATAGAATGAGAATAATGGAAACTGTTGAACTGTGGTGCTACCATGCTGGTTGGCATGACCATCTAAGGAGTGGGGTGCTTCCTTTGTAGACATCTGCCAGAGAGATGGACAGTAGAGACAGGTAGGTCCTGACTGCAGAAGGTATTATTGGGCCAGGGAGAGGTGGCTTTGAGCTTCTAGTTACCTAAATCAACTCCATTGCCAAAGAATGAGCATAAAAAAAAGCTGAAAAGTGTCAAATTCATGCTGAGACATAATCCATCCCTATAATACAGTAATAACACAGTGTCTTTGCATCTGTGCAATTTACCATTTCTGTTATACTCGCTGGAGACTGATTCTTAATCTGCTATCCCAAGGCATCTTTACACTGTTTTGTAAAATTCTAGGATTATTCAGTAGTCAAAAAGTGTACGCATAGGACTCAAACACACCGAAAGCATAAAAATACTTGTGAAAAATAGTGAGATTCAGCATGTTTAGGGCACATGGGGCCTTGCGGTTTTAGGATGTGAAGCTTATGCATCTCCTATATTGGTTGCAATATTTTTCTTGACTGCACTGCTTCCGTGTGACATTATAGACCAGGTTGTGATTTACAATAGTATAATCAAATTGAGACGCCAGATCCTAGCAAGCTCAAAACACAAAGGGCTCTGACAAGCTCTGAATCTCAGCACATCTAGTACTTTACTGTTAGATTATTTGAATGTTTATTGGGAAAGGAAACACATTAACTAAAAACGTAATTTTGGATCATAATAGGTGTGAATGCGAAGTCTGCCTGGAACAGAAATATCACAGTTCTCTTGCCTGGTCTTGTAAACCTACTAATGAATTAAAGAGCATTGAATGTGAGGCGTTTTTTTGTTTTGACTTCTTTCTAATTTCACTGAAGAAATCTTTAGCTAAGATCTATTTAAGTATACACTACACTGAAACTCTCAAAACTGCAGGGAAAAACACTATTATGAGGATGCACCGAGTTGCACTCCTTTTATCCCCTACCAAGGGGAGGGTGACAGGTTCAGCTGTAGATGCTGCGCATAGAGGTCTGCTCTCAGAGGAATCTCACCAAGGTGTCTGAGATCTGAGGGCAGTTGCTTCTGGGCATGTTAAAGGGGTTAGGGATTTCCACGTGTCAGTGAATTAAAAATGAAAAAGTGGACTCAGGACTCAGCAGGGCTGTGAGATGCAGTGATGGGAGGGTGACAGGAGTGTATTGCTACATGTGTTAACAATTGGCATCACTTGTAATTTCAGGTACAATAAAAGGTGAACAAGCAAGGACTGTTAAAAATCAATAGTTGTTCCCGGTTCAGTTATATGACAGAGGGGAATTTTTCTAAAACCTGACATATTAAATCTGCTATTATAACTGAAATAAGCTGCTAATATACATGGATAAATTAACAGTGTAGCTGAAGAAAGGAATGTGTACAAGCCATAGCAAGCTGTAGTGAAACACAGGAGGTGTGGGTTTGTCACACCTAACTTTTAGTGCCCTCAGTACGACTTAGATGGCAACAGAGTGGAGCGTAGCGAGAAATTCTCGTCAGCAGCACGCAGTAGATGTCTATTTTTGATCTAGATTATCTATAAACTCTACTCGCTCGATATCATTTACTCCGTGTAGATCGCAGTTAATGATGGAAGAAAAGACACCATATTAGCCATCTACAAAGGTATGACCTATATCTCAGTTAATAATACGGGCTTTCTGTAGCTGATGACACTCCATCTGCCTGCTGATTGGAAGCAAATCTGTGATACAGGTTTCGTCTTCTTTCCTCTGCAAATTAGGTATTTAAACCAAACATCACTAATATGCCGGCACTATGCCACGGAAGAGCTGTCCGTGAGGACAGGTTTTTTAGATACACTGGTGAGTATGTGTACGTATGTGTGCGGGTAAGGCAACAATCAGTTTGGTTTATGCAGGTGCATTATGCAGGTGTCCTAAACACTTCAGAGCATCACCATCTGTAGGTGGTGCTTTATGTGACATCTGTCAGTAGCAGCTCATTCTCTCCTGTCTCAGCCTCAGGGCAGAATTGCATGATGACTGGCTTCGGGGTGTTTTTGTTTTGTTTTGGCTTTTTTGGGTTGTGGGGTTTTTTTTTGGTTTTTTTTTGTTAAGTGATGTGATTTTATATTGCAAAGGAATGCCCAGGCAGCACAGGTGCATTCTCAGCAACTGATTATCACAACACCAGTGCATAGTGCTCTAGATGGTATGAGACAAAAGGGCTGCAGTGGACCACATGGCAATTAAGAGGCCCAGAATCAAGTTCCAGAAGGAAAATGGCTTGTTTCTGGTAAGGGGAATACGGCCCCTGCTGCTTTGTAGCACCATGGCTTCTCTCCTGCTCTGGTACTTGATGCATCCAATATACCAAGCTCTAAGCAGGCTGTGAATCCTGTGAGCTACCAGTCTTGCTGCAGGGTGCAATAGGGGAAGCATGTTTAGGAGCAGATACTGGACTAGAGCTCGAAGCAAGATTGATCATGCTTGAGGGTATGTCTGTCTGGAAGGGTGCAGACAGTTGCATCTGTATATTCTGCACCTGTGCTTTGAGCTGTCTGGACTTCATCCAGTTTTGATATGGAAGCCATGCAATCACAGTCGATAAGACAGTGCCTGAACCGGAGCTGGCTTATGTCCAGCTAGCTTTGAGCCATGAATGACTGCCGGCACCTTCACAGTCAGAGAGAGTGCTCCTCGCCTCGACTCTCCTTGCAGAGTGCAAGCTTTGACATGTCCTGTGGGTTTCTTTAGGCAAATCTGGTCCAGAGATTTAGATCACCTTTCTTGAAACTTGTGCCTTCAGAGATAAGGGTTACCTCAGGGTCAAGTCCTCTGTGTCTACAGGGCTTTCTCCTTAGTTGTCTGGATGCACACATCTGTGTGAATAGAAACTCTGTGGCATTTATTAGTTTGGGTGAGCTGACCTCCTCCCAGTAATACTTAACAGAATGGCCAGGGCAATGAGCTGCCTTCTCCAGACCCAAACAGCAGCCTGGTTCAGCAGCTGTGTAATAGTCATACCTTCTTTAAGCCCTGCAACTATTTCCAACTCCCAGGATGTGTACTGCCTGCAGTTCCTTAGGCCTATGGATTACCCTTATCCCTAAGCCTTTCGTATGGAAGAGGAGGAAAGAGCGCTTTTTATGCTCTTCTGCACATCCATGCAAGGGCCAAGGATGTGCTGAGCTGTTCCTTCAGTGCAAAAGGAAGGTTTCTGCTTAGACACCTCACTTGAGGGCCTTCATAGATAAATCCTTGAAGTGACCTTCCCATCTAGCTTTTGTCATTTGATAACACCAAGTCTATGCTTTAAATGTGTTCTGTTAGTATTATTCTTTGTTAAGCACTGACAATGGATTTGGCAGCCTACGAAGACCAGCAGAAGATGTCGTTATATGGCAGTGCCAAGGTGGAGAATGTGGACACAGGGCAATTGGCTAGTTACGTCCTTGGGCTCAGTTCTCCGTGTTTCTCACAGCAGTAAATGCGACAACAGGAGCAGTGTATTTTTGAAGGACCGAATCACGGATCACTGTAAGATGTTACTGATGAAGGAGTCAGTCCTTCATCTGAGACTTTATGGTGGCGGACTTGAGCATCTGCCCAAAGACTTTGAGGTTTGCTTTAGCAAGAGGGCTGCCAGATCCAGTTGGAGGAGCTAAGTCCTAATTATTATTCATGGAAAGAACTGTCCATCTGTCATCAAGATTTATTTAGGGATAAATATTAAAATTCCCTTCTGATCTGAAAGTATAGTAGCTGTCTAGCATATATCCCCTAAGGATGACAGTCTGGCTAGAAGTCAGTGTGGTCAAAAGTTTGCCTGTTTCAGAGAGGGAGTAAAAGGAGAGGGATTTTTTATATATATATATATATGTATATGCATATATGCATATATGCATATACATATATCTATGTGTGTATTTGTGTATGTCTAAATACAGGTATAAATATGTATTTATATATACTGCAGGCAAATCAATGTTGCTGTCAGTCCTGCATGCTTTGAAGGTGTGGAGAGTGAGAACATTTGAAAACATTCTTCCCGGATCGTTTTTTTTTCTAAACTACTCTTCCTCCCACCAAGCTACTGGAGTCACAGAACCAACCATCTCATTTAATGAAAATATGTATTTCTTTATACCTTAGGCTTGGATATGGGCCCCAAGTTGGTATAAAATACCCTAATTAATAGAGCTTTGATTGCTATGATCACTTACAGTTGAGGTGTTGCCTTATAATTTTATATTATTTTATTTTATTTTGAGCAGTAATAAATTTTAGAACAGTCTCCCTCCACCCTTTTTTTTATTCTTTCCATTGGCAGAAGATATATTTTTAAAAGACTTTAACAGATTAAGCTTTTTAAGCATCACAGAATGAATCTACCAACTTCATCATACTGAAACATGACATTTTCCTGCTTAGAAAATTTTAAAATAATTAGGTCAAAGTTTTTGTTGTTGATATTTGTGCTACGGTAATTCATGGCTGATAATTTAATTGAATTTTCATATGTATCAAGCAGATGTTATAGGTTCTCTGCTATATCGCTATGGTAGTGTTAGTCATGCAGATTTATAATAAAGCAATCCCTTATTGTTCCTTCCCACATTTATCTACATTTTGTGCTGCAGCTGATTTTGCAATTGTCTCATTTAATTATGAACATTGACATCATTTACAGGATTTATGCATCTAATTAAGTGGACTCTAATAGAGAAGTTTCAGAATTAAAGCCAAGAGACTAATATATGTTTGCTAGTGGTTACATTGGTTTCTATTGTTTGTCTTAAGCAAGAGGAGTGAGAAAATAATAAAGTCTTTGTTTCCTGCTGTCAGAAGGAGTCTTAAAACAAAATATTTTCAGCCTTCTCAGTCACATTATATATGAAGGAATATTTTAAAATGTTAAATTGATTGCTAATAGTAAACACTGTGTAAAAGTAACAGAGCAGAATACAAAAGCAGAAGTGGCAGTGGGAACTAGAAGCTGTGGTTATAAGCAGCCTGTTTACTGATTTTATAACAACTAGTAAACCATTTATTAAAGTCTATGTTTATTCATTGAATAAGCCTTTATAAACTGTATGTGTGTGACATTTATACAAAGAGTGAACCTTTTCATTTTCCAGGCAAAGATAAAGAGATTTGTTGATTAACGATCCTCTAAACTGGTGGAATTGCCCAGCAAGGTCAGGAATGAGAAAAAATCCAGTTCATTAGTCAGCAAGTTTTCCTCCTCATGATTTTATTGCTCAAGGTTGCTTATTTATTGGTCAAGACAAGGGAAATGAACAGGAAAATGGCCGGCTAGGGTTATAGTCCAGCTCTGTAACAAGCAGATATGGCTTTCTGCCCTTCAGGAGTTTCCATTTCTGCCCATCACCCAACCAGCAAGCGTTGGTGCGGTCAGGATTTGATAAAAATCACAAGTAATATTAATTCCATTTTACTTCCATCATAGCTGGGACAATAATTATGTTTTTTTATTTCCATAAATCTCTTTAAGCTTGATCTTCCTTCCTGTTTCAAAGCCTTCAGGTGAAGGGAAAGTCTACTACGTCCATAGATGCTTTGTCCGGACATTTATTCAGGACCAGACTCATCATTATGAGCTGTTTCTCATTAAAGATGACAGCGGGGTAATTGAGGTGCCACTGGTGGACGTGAAGATACTCAGAGAAACTGAGTGAGAAAATGTGTGATAAGTATTTCTTATCTCATGGTAATACCTCTTATCTTAATAAATCTTAAGGAGATAGTGAACATTCAAATATACTTGAACACGGCATAACCAACAGCTGATGAAAAATTATGCTTGGTGAACCACGAAACAGCAGAATTCAGAGGGATGTCAGTCATCTAGCTCATCCCTCTGCCCCAAACATTATTCCTCTTTACCTATACTAAACTTCCTCTACTCCCTTCTCAGTGAGAAAAATCAACAGCCTCTCTAGGCAATCTGTTTGCATGAGTAATAGTTGGGAAATGCTGTGAGTTTAAAATAATTCTGTCTTGTATTGATTTAATCTTGTAACTTTTGTGTCTGTTGCCAGAAAAGATGAAAAACAATTTATTGCTTTCTTTTACATATTTGAAAGTTTCTACATCTCCTTTCAATCTTCTGTAAATTGAACAGGATTCATTTTTTCTAGTAGGGAATGGAGAGAGGTATTCAATACCCATCAATTGAATACTTACGTGCAGTATTTTTAATTAGGTAGCTGTCATCTGTCTCCCCTAAATTTGGATGTAATTGTAATGAATAATATTTCTTTCCATTCTGATCTTTTCATCAAAATCTTGTTATGTTGGGTTTTTTGTTTTTGTTTTCATTAAAGTCACAGCTCCAGGAGTCATGGGATTATTTGAAACTTTCAACTTTTCGTAGAAGGTCTTTTCAGAGAGAAGTATAGTGCAGATGGAGGGGGAAAAGAAAAGTTTGGTCTGGGCCAGCATGCACATTGTTCTTCTCCCTTCTCAATGATATAAAAGATTTTTTTTTCTCTTTAAAAGAGTAGATAGGCAAAAGCTCTTCTTTTATTTATTTTAGCAATTCACTTGGAAGAACATTTGCTAAGATTGTGTTGCCTAGCAGACCACACAACAGCTGTGAAAGCTTCCCAGCACCTACGGTCAATAAGGAAATAGCTACTGTTCCAGTTGACAAACTGCGGTGTTTTTGAGAAACTCATTACCTCCATGAGAGCTGTGGTATCGTTCCCAGAACAGAGGAAAATCTGATGGCTAGAGTATGGTATTTTTTCATCTGTGTGCTTTCAATTTGAATAAAAAACAGATGCAGAAGTACTAGCTTTCATTCCTCATAATATTGTCACTCTTATCAGCAAGCTGAACTTATAATATGTTGGAAAACTGTAGCTGGGTGGCCATTACATTTAATCATCCAGCAGTTATTTTTGCCCTGTTGTTTCTCACCCTTATGAAGACTGCCTTGCAAATACCCCATGGTTTATCCACTGCCACCGAGCACATATTTCTGGTGGAGTTGTTCTGTAATCACATGGAAAGCAGATCAGGCTAGCTGTAAAGTAAAAAATGGATCAGGTTGTGTGAGACCCACAAGGTGACTTTACAACAAGAGTGCTTGAAGGAGAGGTGTGACTAGAATTAAGCAGAAGACAGCTGTGGCAACGGGGTGTCAAAAGACAGGATGGAGTTGTCTGTCTGAAAATATCTTAATGTCTGCCTCTTAAGCATACATCAGTGCTTGAATAGGTAATTTATTAGAAAGTTAGAGTGTTGCTCTTCTTATTTGTGTTTCTCTGTGCATTAGAGGAAAAGGCATGTTTCATCTTAATATGCTGAATGTGTTTTTCTTCTGTCCACAATCCACAGTTAAGTAATTTAATTTTCATGTCTGGCTTCTTTTTCTTCCACAGAGCCATAAATGTTGCATCTGTAATAGTCTGATGCAAACTCCTTTAGAAGTCAGTGGAAAGTCTTCTGCTGAAAATAATGGCTTTAAACCACACTTTAAAACAAAATTTTAAATAAAGAACTGAGTTGGTAGCCTCTGTGTTTCTACAGATTAGTTTATTGATAACGTTGGGCTATATTTTTAAGAACTGAAAATTCACTTTGCCATGTAAATCAACTAATTTCTCTCCTATGTGCAATGTCTGAAAATGAGCATAGTCTCTTCTGAAAACACAGTGGAGTTTTTTTTCTCTTTTCTTATCGTGCTTAAACCAAAAGGAAAATTAAGTAATTCTATTACTATAAGCTATTCATGTTGTTATAATCTGTGTGTCTGTCAGCCTTGGATATTTTTGAAGGGGATAGTGAGAGTGGGGAATGAATGAGTCTGAACTCAGCAGGAAATCAAGGAGGTACTTGCAAAATAAAATGAGCTGCAAGTAAAAATGCTTTCAAAGAGGGAAGCAAGAATAAGTGGAGGAAGCATCTGGAAGAAGAGAAAAAAAAGACCTTATTGGTCCTAAGCGAAGAGACCATACCAAAGTAAGGTTGAGAGAGGGTAGGTGGGATGTGGGGAATTTGTTCTTTGCTTTCTCATGGGATCTAACAATTACTGATGTGAGGGATGCCCGAAGTTGGCTTCCCGCATGCTCTAGTGTGCTCTAGTTTTGGAAGTGTGCAAATTGCCAGCAGCTGTCAATCTAACGGAGGTTTTTGCATTCCCTTTTTCTGTCTTTTGTGAATGCCTATGAATCTGAGGACTTACGTTCTTTTGTAGGCTTTGTCTTGTCTCTCGGTAAAGGGAATAGAGGGGAAAAGAGGTGCTTGAAATATACTTGAAAGACAATTCTTAGATAGAGGAGCTGAGAACAGGCACCCCTGACTCACATCACAGACTCTTACGTGCTAGCCCTGCTGTGTAGCAGTGATAGCAAGAAAGCAGTTCACAGATTTTTGAGCTTCCCTCCCCCCATCTGTATTTATACCCATGGATATTCTCATTCTGCTGAAAGAATAATATTTAGAGAGATGATTTTCACACCTGTAATTACCTTTAATTGTTCCCACCTTGGAATAGAAATTCTAACACGTGAGGACATCATAGACTACATATGTGATTTTTTTCAGGGGTCTAATGAAACCTTTGAAAACAATTCCAAGCATATTCATACCCTCCACACCGTACTTAGAATGCATACTACAGACAAAGGAACATTTCAGAATAAAGTTTTGTCCTTTATTTTTATCCAAATATGGTAGTAGTTCCATGCAAACACACAGCACAAAATTACTTTGTGCTTAATTGCAGTCTTGTCTCATGGTTACATGTTCCTCATGGGTAAAAGTTACTCCTGGGGAGATTCCGATTGGACACAAGAGGGAAATTCTTCACGATGAGAAAAATCAGCCACTGGAATAATCTTACCAGGGAAGTGCTGGATTTCCCAACATTGGACACTTAAGATCCGGATGGACAGGGTGCTGGGCCATCTTGTCTGGAGCATGCTTTTGCCAAGAAAGGTTGGACCAGATGATCCTTGAAGTCCCTTCCAACCCAGTATTCTATGGTTCTATTATTGTCTGAGAAACAATATTTTGTCCTGAAACAGTCCCCAATACTCTACTACCCTTACAGCTTTCCTCCATCATGATGCTCTGTGTCTTTGAGCAGTGTTGAGTTCACTCATCTCAAATCTCTAAAAGCAAATGCAGGTGAGGAGCACATCCATAATTCTGCCATCTTTATACATATACTATATATATATATACACCTTTCTATAAACTACATCTTTATCACACACATTTGCTCCTTGTCTTTGAAATGAACAGAGTGGGAAATGTCTGCTGTAAAATACTTTCCATGCTCCTCTGAAAAATTAACACATCTGCTAATATTTATGGTTCCTCCATTTCCTTTTATAATCTCCTTGCCCTTCATACACAATGCCATCTTATGCCCCTCTTTCATTTTCCCAGTATAAAACCCACAGATTTCACTCATCTCACATTTAATGGATGATAATCCCCAAGACAAAAAGAGAAATTATGCTAAGCTTCCAGCACAATCTATTCAGCACATCACTGAGATGAGGCACCACAGCCTCTGTTGCGATGCATTTGCAGCTCTTCCTTTCTTCACATACTCAGAGTATTCCTGAAGCACCTCACATCACAACCACAGCTCCCTGGATTTCTCCATATTATCTTCAACCCCTCAGGATGCTTATAGCTAATAAACTACGTACAGCTAAACTACTGGCAGGTGCTTCCTCCTTTCTGTAACTTCACTCAGGGTGAGCAGAATTAAAGATGTTTGGATAAATAGCGTATGTGTATGGCTTATCTCTGTTATTTCCTGGGTTTCAGAGGTCTGAGATTTAGGAGCTCAGTTGCAGAACATACTGTTGGTAGCTGCAAATAGCTCTGGGCTTTTGGGAAGTATTATACGTCCTGATGACTCCAAGTATTTTCAGAAGAAAAAGAAACTCCCTCCCCCTGCAAGTTTAAAGCCTGTATTAATATGCTGGGCATATTTCAGGCTCCAACAGCAAGAAGTGAAGGTATTTTCCTTCCCTGTCTGAGTTATAGCTGAAGTCTGTATGAGGAACAACATGATTCTTGTGTAAGGTTCTTGCCTTGAAGATATTGTATGGAGAGAAGGAAATTATCTTCAAACTCTTGCCCTTCAATCACCAGTCCCAGGCATCGTGTTCTCACGTTATGGACTCTGAGAGTCATTTCTACAAAACGCTGAACGTTTCTTTCAACAGATGAGCACGCCTTGGTTTCCCTTTTGCTTTGGTGGGCATTAAGGACCCTCAGCAACTTCCAGAAGCACCTGCAGCAACACTGAGCACTGGTGGGATTTCTGCCTGGGAGAGGAGCCCAGGACGACCATTGCTTTTTGTGGGCCACGTACTGCTCCTGTACAAAGTTGCCTCATGTCAATGCCCATGGCCACAGCACGCAGCCTCCTCCTTTGTCATTAGGAAGCACAGAGGAACGTGTTTGTTAGAAGGTTTACAATCACAACTATTCCTTTAAGGAAGTGGGACATAATCTGTCCTTAATGAGCTTTGATAGTTAACTTATTTTATCTTATCTTCACATGAGTTATCTAAGTATTTCAGGCCTCTCTGTTTAAACCACATTGAAATCTCATAAAACTTGGATAAAGCAGAGCAGCGATTCCTGTAAAACTTCTCTTTTGGTGAAGAGATGTTTTTAATTAAGAGATATTTTTTAACCTGTAATTGAAGAGTCTTTAATAGAGCTGTACTGAATTGCATCCAGGAGCTGAGTGTCTTTTGTATACGCTCTTCAAATCCGGATTATATCTTGTATTGGTTGTACTGTGTCCCCTTTCACTCAAGACATATATCTTTCTCCGTTAAGAATAGGTTATCTTAGTGCTAAGATGAAGTGAGTGGTGATTTTTAAAACCAAGAAGATGGGCTACCTCGTATTTTGTGTATGTACCGCTATATTTTCTATAGAAATATACTCTATCCTACTTAACATAAACTAACCTTCCTCTGCATCTTTTAAAGNTCGTATTTTGTGTATGTACCGCTATATTTTCTATAGAAATATACTCTATCCTACTTAACATAAACTAACCTTCCTCCGCATCTTTTAAAGTAAGGCACATTTACCTGACCTGCATGTGGAAAAGGAGTTGTAGCTCTTCAGACAATTTCAGGACACCAAAATGCCTGACGTCCAGGAAGTCCTACACCACTGTATTCCCATGTATCACTGATGCGATGGCTGTCTGGAGCCATACGCAATGACCTAATTTTTTACTTAATAGAACTTTTCCTATGGATTTAGCTGGTGCAGGATTTTTTTGTGGGGAAATGAATTATGCCAATATAAGCAGAGTCCTGTCAGTAATGTTCCTTTAGTCCGTGTGAAGCAAAACCATAAAGGCCTCAATTTCTAACAGTAGCCACTAAGTCTCTGGCTTTTGCTATAGCTCTGCTGGATCACTTTTCCAGTCCTTTTGACTCATCTCTCATATTCATGTCCTGTGTGCTTACAAAACACCGTTGCAGTTCATTTTGTGCGAGTGATAACTCCCATGATTCCTGTCTCACCCTTACACCTATGCGATTAGTCTTGTTCCTTCGCTACAGAGAATTAGTCTCGCACTTTTATATTATTTTTGAAACATTTCATGCACACAACTCTGCTTATGTCTGCAGATTTAAGACTTGTTCCAGCTTGCTGTACTTGTCCTGCCCTTGATTTACTATTTGAAATAATAAATGCATAGCATTTATATAACACTTTGCCTATGGAGGCTCCACGGTGTGGAACAAAGGACACAGGTAACGCTATCCCTGTTTTACAAGTTGTAAAACATGACATAACAGTGGTTTCAGCTGTTTCAGGCAGTCCTAAAATTAGGGGGGAATTCAATGGAGTTATACCAGTATTAGACCTGAGCTAAGCAGTGTTGAATCAAGGATTTATCAAACACCAGCCCTATGATATCTCCTTTCACTGACATAGGGCTCAAGAACAGCAATATTGAGATGGAGGGAGACAAAGTGCCGAAACAAGCACCTACACCATTGTGGCCCTGGAAGGAGCCTGCACGGGTATCAGGCCAGTGTGTCTCACAAGCACTGAAATGTAAAAGCCCTTTTTTTCTTTCTATCTACCTTTTTTGAAATTAAATAATTGTATCATAATGTTTAATTTCTTGCAGTCGAGTCACTCTCCACCGAGGAGTGCCGGGAGGCAAAGCAGGCTCTCACCAGGACTGCTGCAAACAGGTGTTTCCCACACCTTTACCCTGCCCTTTGACACCCCTGGTATGTATAGTGAGATCTTAAGCTAGCCTAAAGCAGCGTAGCTCTATGAAAGCTGACAGAATGACACCACTTAGGGGCAGCTGACAGCTTTGGTCATAAACATCCCTCCTGTGAAGAGACAGAGTAGAGCTTGTTTTTTAAGATGCAGATGGGATATCGATTGAAGAAAAGATGAAGACCACCAGGATAGTTTTGTTTCTGGTCTAAGCATCAGTCTTCTTTATAGATTAAAAGCAGTGTGTCCATGCAATGGCTCAATTTCTTTCATCATTTGTTTTAATCTCTGCTGACTCGTTGTTTTGCTTCTAGTCACTTTGCTGTGACAACAGTGATTAATAAGGACAGTTCAGAAAGCTATGTTTATGGAGAAAATAGGATTTAATATCCAGGTGACAAACATATAACCTATTTTTTAAAGTGAGAGGTCTAAAATGAAATTAAAATTTTGAAAATCTTGTAAATTATGTAACCAACGCTGAGCTTTTATGTGGCAAGCACACTGTAACTCAATCATGCTAAAGAATCAGTATATAGTTTACACTAAATAATTAGAGAGAAATGGGATACCATATTGAAAATGTGCATGGGTTTCATTTTGGTTAATAACAAGCCATTTCAAGACTGAAGAATATCAGTAGCAAATGATTGTTCTGCAATTCCATCTGCAGTCCCTGTAGAAACCCTATTCAACTTGGAAATGTGGCATAAACAGGATTTTCAAAGGAATTAATAACAGCCATGGACTGGAATCCAAAAATCCATTTCATGCTTTAGATACCAGCTGATGTGACAAAGAGTAGCCACAACCTGCTTCTTATTTCAAGAAACAGAAGCAAATAATGAATTCCAAAGGCTTTGCTGTATTTTTTTTTTCAGAATTTATTATCTTACTGGGTGAGGCTTCATAGGTACTATCTTTTGCAGCCAAGATTCAAGTAATGTACTTCTTAGGCCACACAAGGTTAAATTTTCAGCCACATTCAACTTCTGCTAGTGCAAACAGGTCAGCCTGGTGTTTTGTTTGCAAATGGATGTTTGCGTTTTCCATAGGGATTGCGGGAATAATCCATCCAATATTAAAGACTGTCACACAGAGCTTGGTCAAAATTTCCAAATCTAACATCAGACTTCTAAAACTCTACACAAATAAATCGAGATTAATTTTCAGGAACACTAGAAACCTGTCGCTGCAGTTGACCTTAGCAGGAGTTTGGGGTATTCTACAACTTGGAGAATGAAGCCACTTATATTTAACTGCCTAGATATGAATTTAGGACCTTCATTTACGTGCTGGTTCTATGGTTGTCCCACCAAGTTAAACAGGCTGGGGAAACCTGCTTGGTGTGGAGGACAATTGCTCTGGAGTAACTCAGATCTACACCAGTTAGTTTCTCTAGCCACAAAGAGACGGTGACTAAATGCCAACTATCTATTAGGAATGGTTCCTCTCCGCCCAACTCGCCAGCCTGTCCAGGTCACGCTGAATGGCAGCACAGCCTTCCCGTGAGTCAGCCGCTCCCCCCAGCTTTGTATCATCAGCAAACTTGCTGAGGGTACACTCTGTCCCTTCATCCAAGTCGTTGATGAATACATTGAACAGGACTGGACCCAGCACTGACCCCTGGGGAACACCGCTGGTCACAGGCCTCCAACCAGACTCTGCACCACC
>VZSC01007410.1:212992-239685 GCA_013398225.1 Steatornis caripensis | reverse complement strand
GGTATAAAGCTGAGGGATCACAACGGTCACTCGTTCTTTTTCTGTGGCCAGTGCTCGAGGAGGACTCTGTCCGATTCTTCTGCTTTCGATTCCTATCCGTGCATTGCTGAATCCAGCTCCTGCCTGCTGCTGAGTGCCGTCTGGAACTTTTTCCGGGGCCTGCTCCTCATTGTCTTGGTGATGTAATTATTATTGGGTGGAGCTCGATATTGGTTTTGTATGTATTTGTATATATTTTATCATTATTTTTTGTATTATTATATGTTATTAATGTAGTTAGATTAAATCTGTTTTAACTTTTCAAACCCATAAGTCTCTTTCTCTTTTCTCTCCCCACCCCCACTGTGGGGAGGGAGGAGGTTAACAAAGAGCACTGTGATCTGTTTAATAGCCGGCCCAGCTTTAAACAGTGACACACCCCTAAGAGAAAATATGGGTTTGGAAATCAGTCTGTCCCTATATTTTTACTGAAAGGTGGTCTTAAAGTCATGTTCTACAATAACCTGAAACCATAAAAGTTGTCTTCAGTCTGTTTTAGTTTGAATCTTCTGTTTCCGTAAGCATCATAATCAGATTCTCTCTGAGAGTCTCAGGGACACTAGAGATCAAGTAATTCCTTAAGACTGTCCTTTAGAACACATCACTGAGGAAACAGAGAACAATGCAAACTGTAGGAGTTGTTTTCTATAAAATACATACCAGAGCAGCACTGCAGGATAGGACTCCATGAATAATTGACTTCTTGGTTTGGCTGCTAAATGGAAGAGGAAGATTTATTTCAACTGGCAATTTATTTTTTTAACTTGTCTAAATAAAAAAGTAATAATAATTCAGTGAAACATTTGAAACATTTAATTTGACCTGAAAAGAAGAATCTTGAGTCTACTTTTGGACAGATCTAGGAAAAATTATACCAATGGCTCTGGAGCACTTTTTTCAAAGCACTTTCCCAAAATAAAGGAAGAAAGGGAAATGTGTCCCTTCTAATCAGTAGCTCGATTTCAAGGGACTTTTTTCAGGACAGAGAGACTTGGGCTCAGTTCTCTGTTTTGCCTAGGAGAAGGAGGATTTACATCGCCTGTGGATGTTTCCCTAGTTAACCTGCTATTGGGCTTTTTGGGTGGGTTGTTCTCAAACTGTATTTTCATATTTGGTAGAGTCAGGCGGAAGATCACCTTGCTGCTGAAAGCTACAGGATTGCTCTCCCTCCACCTTGTCCTTGGATGGCTCTTCCCTTTCACTCCTTAGTGCTGCTGCTAACGCTTGTGTGGCCAGCAATATGGCCTGACTGCAAAATAAATCCATATAGAAAAAAAAAATTTGCTTCTAACTGGATCCCATCCTGTCTCCAGACTGATGCTCAGCTGCCTGAGAGCTGGTGCTGGTGTGAAGGAAAGAGTGTGACTGCACTGCTGAAGACTGCTGTGAAGCATGCAGCCAAGGGTTTTAGCTGTCTGTGACCCAAGGCCTGGGTTTGTAAAGCTGAGCTCTCTGATTTCAGCTCTGCTTTACTGAAAAAAATGTTGGTGTTGAGCTCTAAGGAAACATAAGCCAAAGCCATGAAAAGTAAGAAAAGTAAAAACACAGACAGAAGCAAAATTATTGAGCTATATATTAAGTACCCAGGAGAAAACTACTGACATGACAGTACAAAACTCCAAGAAATAAAATGAGAGCAACTCAGCAAGGTCAAGGTTCAGTAATTTCCAACAGAGAGGTTGACGCTTCCCCATCTGACTGACGGCTTCCTGGACAGCAGATACTCACGGGGTGTCTCTATCACGGGCAACGAGTGTGCTTGTGCTGAGCTTAGTAGCCTGTTAGCCCTGGCTGCCTGCTGGGTGCATTAACTGTTAAATAATTGTTGTGAGCTCATAAAATGTTTATAGTCCTGCTTGCAGTGTCTCTGCACCAGGTAGGCTAGAGGGCTGTTTACACCCTGCTTCTTTTGACTTCATAAATACAACACTGCAATGTGTGCACTGGAGCAAGGTCCGCAAGAGAAGCTGACAGCTACTCACCACATCAGCCTGTGTAATGGGACAATTAATGCAATCGGGGAGGTATTTTGATCCTCTCCAGCAGAGCTAGGAACCTAGCCTGGGTCAAAGCCTCAGGCACTGTGATCCTGGGTAAAATGGTGTGACCATGGACCCATGCAAACCGTTAATTCACCACGCTCTGCTGCAGCCTGGCAAGAGCTGTCCAGCGTGATGTGTCCTCTCCTGTTGCAAATTAGCACATGGCCCACCACCAGCAGAGACAGACATCATATTGCGTGTAATCGACATGTGTGGAGCTGTGCCAATCGACACCAGCTGAGAATCTGGCTTAGGTACAACTTGCATTGAATTTATTGGCAGCTCAGTTTGTGCACATAGGCTTTGTCTTCAGTGCAGACGGGGGTGTTTCTGCAGGATTTACAGCTATCTCGCTGTAAAATACTAGTAGAGACTGGACGCCGGTATTTTTTGCTGCACATAAGTAGCCAAAATCGATTGCAGGTGAGGATTGTAGGGCTCAGTTCATTTAGTTTCACTGAGGTTACAATCAGTGGCTTGTCATTAGAATTTTGCAGCAGGAGTGACCTCTGCATAGAAACAACCATCGCTGGAGCGAAGACAAGCCATAGCTGACACCAAAATTCATGTAACACATCATGTTTCCCCCATAGAAAGAGCACATGCTGGGATGAAGACGAAAAATTCACTGATACGTACTGTTTGGTTTAGTAAAACGACACATTACATCTCTTTTGCACATTATAACATCGAGCTAAATTGATCCTAAAAACGTACTGGTCCGTACAAATGGGAAGGCTGCCGTATTCGTATGTACATAATAGGCTCATCCCTGCTGGGGAGCTAGCAATAGGTTATGGGTAGCTGAGAACCGACACGGCTAATTGCTTCACCTTGGTAATCGGTGACAAAATGTGGGACGAGGAGCAGGGGGGGAACTAGAAGAGGTGCCTATCAGGCAGACTAATGCATTATTCAGCTATTTCTTCTCATGAAGCTTCACTTCCAAACTAGTGATGCTCACTGTAACTCCCATTCTCTTTTTCATTTGTCTCATTAGACCCACTGGACTCATTTACACCTGTTCAGATGAGTTAACTTTCAAAGGCAATAAATGAAGGGGGAAATGAAAAAATTGCCTACTCCCCAGGGGTATTTTTGTACTAACCCATTCGTTACAGCTCGACTTATGTCCCAAAGCATGAGATTTTATACCTTTTACATGCTTTTATTCTGTTTTATGTAACTAGCTGATATTATCCCTATGCCTAATTAAGATTCTCATTCCTTAATTCTGAAATAGAAGAGAATTGCTGCTGTATTTCCTCACATAAAACTATTTCATGAGCTAGCAAAGTGATGTTTGTTCACAACCTGTAAAACTCTTTGCACTTCTTGGGAATGAAAAATGTTAGTGAACTTCTCTGGAATATGAGCGTAGAAAGGAACATATTGGCATTTACAGGCTTTTCTATATTTGTAAATTCAAATGAGGGAATTGAAATCAGTCAGTTGTTTAGTAGTTACAGGGCAGAGAAAATTAGTCTGCTACCTACTTTTTTTTTTCTTTCTTTTCTAAGGGGAGATATTCAGATCAAGAAATAATCAGCAAAATTGGTAATCAGCAAATGAGCCAAGTAGCATGGTTGCTGAGTTCAATTCCTAAAGATTGCTCCTGGCTGAAAGCCTACTTTATGGCTCCTTTTTTAAAAAAAATATTTCCTCTTCTTTCATTAACTCTTTTAAATTACCACTGTTTTCAACCATCCTTGTGGTTTAAAAGTGCAAAGAAAACCTGAGTGAAAGCATTTGTAACCCTTTCAAAATCAGCTCTTTTTTTGCTGACATCTTCTGAGAGAATCCTGTGTTTGCTCACACAATGTCTTCTCAAGGCTTTACAGAAATGTTTCATATTTCAAAGTTTCCTGTTGCAAATTTCACACTTGTAGGAATTTTCATGGATGAAATTTTTTGCTTGTCTATGTTTGAAGCTTCTTCATTTAAATATTATAATAAATGGAGAATTTTGCTGTTATGAAGAACCAGGTGGAAAGCAGTACAAATTTTGAGGAAGAAAAATGTAAATTAATATGGCTATAATTTCAGGAAAGGCTGAGAGACCTGGGTCTGTTCAGCCTGGAGAAGAGAGTACTGAGAGGGGATCTCATCAGTGTTTATCAATTTCTAAAGGGCGGGTGTCAAGAGGATGGGTTCAGACTCTTCTCAGTGGTGCCCAGTGACAGGACAAGGGGCAATGGGCACAAACTGAAACACAGGCAGTTCCACCTGAACGTGAGGGAGAACTTCTTTCCTGTGAGGGTGACAGAGCCCTGGCACAGGCTGCCCAGAGAGGCTGTGGAATCTCCTTCTCTGGAGAGATTCAAAACCTGCCTGGACTCATTCCTGTGCACCCTGCTCTGGGGGCACCTGCTTTAGCAGGGGGGTTGGACTGGGGGATCTCCAGAGGGCCCTTCCAACCCCTACCATGCTGTGAGTCTGTGATTCTGTGATTCCAGCACCATTATTCTCTCCCAGCTCTTATGGCACTGCTATAGTGTACAGCTCATTACTGTCTCCCAATGCGTTTTCATTTATAAGTGTATTTATTCTACACAAATGCAGATGCTGAGAGTCCTGGTCTTTCATTTGATTCTTATTCTTCACTTGTGCAGGCTTATAATCACACTGTTCCAGAATGTATCTTTGATCTATGTAGGCTCAGACTAATACTAATATGGTAGATATTAAGCATCTTTTTAAATGTGTTGGGGTTCTCTGGAATCTCCTTTAGCAATTTTTTGATAGCAGTGCCTGCATAATTTAAAGAGCATACAGGATATGCTAATGAGGTGTTGAAAGTATTAAGAGCATTTGCAAAATTAAGAATAGGAAGTGAGTCTCAAAATCAGCCCTTTGAATTTAACTTAAATTTACAAGCACAAATGTACGTATTTTCTGTTAATGTCATTGCAAAAATTACATTCTCTAGTGTTTATGATGTGCTGAGATTTTATTTAGTTGATAGGAATTTATCAAAAATGTGTGGTTATTTTTTTAAAACATTTTCTCTTGGCATGTGTTTTCATGAGAAGACAGAGAATGCTTGAAGACGTATTTCCATCACTCTATCTTCTGCTTGCAGATTGTGAAAGAGCCCAAGTTATTTGCTAAGAGTAAGACTGATGGATAGATAAACTTCATGTTTAGTCTCCACAACCAAACAAGCAATTATGCCACAAAAAAAGAAAACAGTATTTAATAAGATGTATTTAATGTATTTAATAAGCTCCTGACACCAACCAGGGTAGAGCACCCTCCACTCCCTGCTCTCCCACGCTGGCCATCGTCAGCCGGGGAAGAGCTCCTGGGGTGTCCATCCATGCAGCACCTTGCATGCAGAACCCACCCCAGGGCAGCCAGGATACAAAGCTGGGAGCACAGCCAGGGGATTTGACCCCTGTCCAGGAGAAAGTGAGGGGTGTTTACTGATTATTTTCCCTCTATCTGGCACAGCAATATCAATATTTTGGTGTGCAAACACAACACATGCATGTCCCCATGTTGTGTAAGAGGAGCTCTCGTACAGCTGTATTAATGTCTAAGGAAATCTATTGCTGTAACAGCTTTTTCACGCTGGGGCAGCCCTTCCAAAGAGAGACAAAACTGCAGAGCATGGCTTCATGCATGTACTTTTGCCCGCGTCTTTACTGTGCCTGATACTGATCATAATTTCAAAAAGCTGGAGGCTTTTCTGGTTTTCGGTGTGTTTTTCCTTGATCTTTTTCAAATGACCATCTATCTTCTATATCACAGAATTTTCTATAGCATCCATCACTGTTCAATCTACACACTTCCCTGCTAAATCAATTCTACGTTGTGAAGTCCCCGCAGGACTCTGCGGCTGTTTCTGCTCAAGTCCACAGCCTGCTTGGGAATAGTTTGTTTTAAATCATCACCATTCTCAAAACCTTTTAAATTGTGCCAAAGTACGACTGTCTTTCTAGTATGGACAAAAAAGGGCTTAGGAGAGTGTGTTTGGAGGGATATGAGATAATTTAAGAGACGTGGTTTTGGTCAAAATGCCAAGATCTTTTTTTTTTTTTTGAAATCAATTTATGGGGAAATAATTCTCTCTAAGCAATGTATATTGAATCTTCATTGCCTTGTGTGGAATTCTTCACTGTTTAAACAGGAACTTTGCAGAAAGAAAGAAGAGAAATGAAAGAAGAAAAGGGACGCTGTGGCTGAGGGATCTGTTTAGCCTTGTTGCAAGGTTCTGGCAAAACAAATTCTGAAATACAGACATTTACTGATTTGTATCCAATAGGCCAAATTCTGCTGTCAGTCACAAACTCCAATGAGTTGTAAGGGAATATACTCATGAGCACAAACGACAAAAATATACTACTTCAGACACAGTCACTTCACCATTCTGCTAATGTTCTAGCAGGTATTCAGTGACACTCAGTGTTGAGGGTGTTAGTGGAAAAGAATAAACGATCTGGTGTGTGGTTTGGACCTTGCTACTGACTGGCTGTGTGGTGTAAGGCGTATCACTTGACTACTCCACCAGCATAAAACATCTTCCCAGGACTTAGTTTCTGTGCACATTTCAGCTATGCAACCACCTATTCGTATTACCGTGACTTTAGTTTTCTTTCACTTCCACTCTGATTTCTGTTTTGCTGTTAATCTCTGCCCAGGTTGGCTTTGATTCTTGCAATCATGGAGGAGAAAACTGCTGCCTCTGCACAGAGCCCATCCTGTAATCGATGGAGAGCCTGCCCAGGGAGTGGCACGCTGCCAGTCGCCAGCATTTAGCTTGAACTTAAAAGCTTTTGGAGTCAGGGCTGTCATCCTGCTGTCTGCTTGTTCCACAAAGTTGTGAAAGAAATGGAGCTCTGATCATGGAGAAGGATTTGGGCATTGTGGTCTTGCAGACACTTAGGAGAACCTCAGGAGTCAATGAGAAGCAACCTTCAGCTCAAGGGAAGCGACACAGAACCAATTTTAGTGAGTGCTTTGAGATCTCTGGCTCAGGTAAAAAAGAAAACAGTGCTTGTATCAATATTTAATTGATGCAAAGTAGGTTTAAGGGGGCTTTTCCTCAGAGGGGTAGTTTAAGCTCTCCCTGACTAATAATATTTGAATCTGTTTTCATTCTAATATTTCAGTTAACTGTTTCCACAGATGAGCAAAATCTTCCCCTTCGTTCATTTCTAATGGAGAATTTTGTCCTCCTTGCTCAAGCTCACTGTCTCTGGCCATCTCGCCTCCCCTGGAGGATACACGACTATGAAACGGTTGATGGGTGTGCCAGGAAAACTCCCAGCCCTGCACACACAGCGTTAATGGAAGAGACAAGGTGCAACTTTGTGAATTCATTCAGGGCTGTCCAAGAGTTCATAGCATTGAGAGCCTCTATAAGGTACCAGATAGCACGACAAATGCCTGGAGGCTACACGGGACAGCGCCTGATGATGCACAGAGGCTACAGCACAACACATGAAACCAGGCTGTTGTCTCCATTAATTTCCTTTCCTATCTCACCCTCCCACATTGTCTCATTTCCCTGCTGAATCTGGCCACCTCCCAGTTTCTATATGGGAAGGGGCTTCCCATTGGTACTGCTCTGCCTAGTGCACAGCCTGACCGGCCCGTGCTTTTTGTCTCTAGGCTGCTAATTTCTCCTGCAGTAGGAAAGAGGAGTGGTAATTCAGGAGAGAGATCAAGAGCAAAACCTGGTCTGTGGCGTGCGAACTTGCTGCATATTGAGTGGTCTGCAATAATTGTCCACAATTATTTGTTCTTTCTGCAAGACAGATGTTTCTGACATAAGAAATGAGAGGCATCTTTCTCCTCTTTTGTTGGTGGTTGTTGGAGTAGCCGGTATATATTCCCAGATAAAAGTATGTCTATAAGCACATCACAGACCAATTTATACACTACCTTACAAGTTCACAGCCGAGGTTATCCAAAGGGACCTGTCCCTATGTCCCTGCTCTAAAAATATCTTGCTTTGCAGCTGTCTATATTTCCAGTTAAGCTTTCAGTCATTCCCAGAAAACTATATTTCTCCTGCTGAGAGTCAGAATTGCATTCTCATTAGTGACTGAGTAATATGTTTGAATTGTAGAGAAACCAATATTTACAGCTCATTGGGGTAGATCAGAAAAAGCAGTAAGAATAAGGCTCAGCTATTGAGGCTTGCTATAATTATGTGCTTCAAATTCATATAGGGTTGCCACATTTTGGTATTCTTAGCGAATGAATCCCTGTGTTTAGAAAGGGAAACAACATGGAACAAGCAATATTGTTAGTTGGGTTTTTTTTAAAAAAAAAAAAAACAACAAAGAAGCTTTCAACGCCTTTGTATGGTGTACAGTTACCCAGAGGGTATGAAACATCTGCTTTTTGTGGTAAGTAACGAACAACTCCAGCTGAGCATCCAATCACAAAATTAATCTACATTTTATGATCTATACGAAAGACATCAATAACTTAACAGTATTTTAGATTAAATTAGGCTGTGTTTTAAAGACATTTTGAAAGACATTATTAAGCAATTAAATAAAACCAATGTTCAAATAAAACATTGGAACACTTGGGACAAAATAGTCTGCCTGATTTTTTTCATAACTCTAGTTTTGTTATTTTTTTGCTGGTAGAACTTTAATTTGAAAGGAGAACTAATTTTGGCAATACCCAGAAAAAGAAATAAAAAGCAAAATAAATCTTTATGCAAACTGAAAGAATGGGAAAGCACAAAATGTTCAATCATTCAGCTCAGGTACCTGCTAATCGAAAAAGATATCTGTGGCAAAGCCAGGGAACTATGTTGCAATAGCAAAGAACAGGGAAATGAAACTGACTTCGGACAGAACCAAATTGACAAAAATTGCATTTAATAGAGGAAAAAAAAAGGAAAGTTAAAAGAAAAAGCGAACAGGCAAGCAAAAAGAAGTGGAAGCAACCTAGGTATGGATTTTGTTTATCGGGAGAGCGTTCCTTTATACAGGTTATTTTAATTGTGTGCTTAATATTTTCTTCCAATTATTCACACTATANTATATATTCCCAGATAAAAGTATGTCTATAAGCACATCACAGACCAATTTATACACTACCTTACAAGTTCACAGCCGAGGTTATCCAAAGGGACCTGTCCCTATGTCCCTGCTCTAAAAATATCTTGCTTTGCAGCTGTCTATATTTCCAGTTCAGCTTTCAGTCATTCCCAGAAAACTATATTTCTCCTGCTGAGAGTCAGAATTGCATTCTCATTAGTGACTGAGTAATATGTTTGAATTGTAGAGAAACCAATATTTACAGCTCATTGGGGTAGATCAGAAAAAGCAGTAAGAATAAGGNTTTTTTTTTTTGTAAGTGAATATGGATTATTTTGTTTTGTTTGCAGTGGAGCTTGAAATGAATATTTTTGACAGTTTCCTTGCTTGTGAACCAGTGTTACCAATAATTCTNAAGCTTTCAGTCATTCCCAGAAAACTATATTTCTCCTGCTGAGAGTCAGAATTGCATTCTCATTAGTGACTGAGTAATATGTTTGAATTGTAGAGAAACCAATATTTACAGCTCATTGGGGTAGATCAGAAAAAGCAGTAAGAATAAGGCTCAGCTATTGAGGCTTGCTATAATTATGTGCTTCAAATTCATATAGGGTTGCCACATTTTGGTATTCTTAGCGAATGAATCCCTGTGTTTAGAAAGGGAAACAACATGGAACAAGCAATATTGTTAGTTGGGTTTTTTTTAAAAAAAAAAAAAACAACAAAGAAGCTTTCAACGCCTTTGTATGGTGTACAGTTACCCAGAGGGTATGAAACATCTGCTTTTTGTGGTAAGTAACGAACAACTCCAGCTGAGCATCCAATCACAAAATTAATCTACATTTTATGATCTATACGAAAGACATCAATAACTTAACAGTATTTTAGATTAAATTAGGCTGTGTTTTAAAGACATTTTGAAAGACATTATTAAGCAATTAAATAAAACCAATGTTCAAATAAAACATTGGAACACTTGGGACAAAATAGTCTGCCTGATTTTTTTCATAACTCTAGTTTTGTTATTTTTTTGCTGGTAGAACTTTAATTTGAAAGGAGAACTAATTTTGGCAATACCCAGAAAAAGAAATAAAAAGCAAAATAAATCTTTATGCAAACTGAAAGAATGGGAAAGCACAAAATGTTCAATCATTCAGCTCAGGTACCTGCTAATCGAAAAAGATATCTGTGGCAAAGCCAGGGAACTATGTTGCAATAGCAAAGAACAGGGAAATGAAACTGACTTCGGACAGAACCAAATTGACAAAAATTGCATTTAATAGAGGAAAAAAAAAGGAAAGTTAAAAGAAAAAGCAAACAGGCAAGCAAAAAGAAGTGGAAGCAACCTAGGTATGGATTTTGTTTATCGGGAGAGCGTTCCTTTATACAGGTTATTTTAATTGTGTGCTTAATATTTTCTTCCAATTATTCACACTATATTTTATTTGTAAGTCTTTAGAAGAGTGGTTCCAAAGCAAGTTTTCTTTTCTTTTTCCTTTTTTTTTTTGTAAGTGAATATGGATTATTTTGTTTTGTTTGCAGTGGAGCTTGAAATGAATATTTTTGACAGTTTCCTTGCTTGTGATCCAGTGTTACCAATAATTCTCACAGAACATTACTAAGAGGAGGTGAAACCAGGCCCAAGCACCTTGATTTGCTTGTTATAAATGTAATGACATAAGTAGACTTGCTACTGATTTATACTAACGTGATTAGGATCAAACCTTGTAAAAGCAGAGTGTAAACATTGTATTTGACTAGCCCGACTTTAAGGTCCGGGACCTATTCTTGCTAATGTCTGTAGCAAAGCCCTTCGTGATACCAATACATGCTGATCTAGACGTGTTTTTTGTAACATCACTCCTAGCTTTAGTGAGAAACATTTCCTTTATACTAGCCTCTAATGGAAGTCCTGTGTCTCCATGATATTCAGCTGATTAGAACATAGGTATTCCTTCAGGTATATGCTTTAGACTGGTAGGACAAAGTCCTTGTCACCTATGTTTAGCTGTCTAAATTTAGGCCAGTTGTCTACATATCCATTGCAGGTGAGAGAAAAAAAGTTACTCACAGAGAGCGATCCAGGCCAAGACAGGCATTTACTGAAGTGACTCCCCTGTTGCTCTTACCCCACCTTTTTCTCTCCTTTGAACAGAGCAGTCCAGCCTCTTTGAGACCAGCTCAAAAGTTACAGACATAGTCCCTCCTCCCCTTCCTTCTTAGACATACTTTCTTCTTCGTTTCAGGGTGTATGTAGCATGCTACGTAATGGAAAACATTATGTCTCCATACATGTAACGAACTTCTTAGAAGTTCTCTCCTGTCCATCCCACCCTCCAGACCCCCAGAGGAACATTTTCCTCTGCTGCCTTTTGTTATTCTTGCCAGGATTCTGCTCGAGCAGTGCTGAGCTGCATGTGCAGCAGGGAGTGGTAGTCCTGTTGCTTAGACGGGCAATAGCTGTCAGTCTGAGGCATGCTATAACACGTTGGGTCACAACATTTCAATTTCAGTAATTCCAGAGGTTTTGATATTACAGGGTTAAAACTACTTACGAAAAGTAATTACATTTTGATTTGAACTGGAAGAAATGTTACAATAGATATGAGATTGTGCATTTCGGGCCAGTGACAAGAGGAATGAGGAAGATAGTTACGTGCATATAAGAGAAGCAAAATAATTATTTTGCTCTACTTAGCGCTGCTGGGATTATAATTGGAATACAACAGTCTATTACCAACACCATGTTTCAAAGACAACACAGAAAAATTCGGGAGAATTCAGAGGAAAAGTAACAAATACAGACTAAGTTTTGTGAAAGAAAACTTCTCTGGGTTTTCCACAGAAGTTGAAGGGAAAGAGACCTCTTTACATATGAGGTAAGAAGGCTGAAGGGAGACAGACTGATTAGCTATAAACACAAAAAATAATAATATGAGCTGTAGTACTTTGCCCTCGTGTAGCATGCTGGTATCCTTGTTGCTCATTACGGTTGCCCAACTAGGGCCAGCCTTGCGCAGGAGGTCAGCCAGCATACTCCTAATGGTTCCTTCAGCCCATGCAACCCACGCACTGTGCTGTGATCTGCACAAATACAGGGGAAAGCCTGGCAGCAGCCAAAGTGCTCACAATTTTCCTCCCAAGGATCTCTACAAACACATAACCAGAGAAAAAGTAATAGAGAGTACTAAATGTCATTACTTGCAATTTGTTTTTTTTTATGGTGGTTCAAAGCATACATGCTTTTCACTCTACGGCTCACAGTAATGGAAAAAACCAAAACAAAGCACTATGGAAAGACCTAATTTCTTCCAACGCCTCTCAAATGAACTGCATTACAATTTTAAAAAGATGATTTTATCCCTATAAATACTTAACTTTCTTTGCGCTTCTCAATCAACCTCTTTCCGAAAACCTTTCTGAGCCCTGTTACTACCAGTTGGGGGAAAAGAAAAAAAAAGAAAACAATTCCTTCTTATATTTTATTGGGTTGAGATTAATCTATGTTAAGTGAATCCTCATGTAACACGGGCGTATCAAGCACTACAGAAATAGTCTTGAGTAAACAGCCGAGTATGTTGAGCTGCTATAGATATTAATTAAAGATTAAAACAAGGCTGCGATGAAACATCTTCTATTAATGTTTTGACTCATCTTCAATTTTCTCCAAAGTATCCAATCTTTCTCTGTTGAAACTCTTAAAAACAATTTTAACTGGTGTCTGAGATTATGTCACAAAAGGCACCTGGTTGGTGGTCAGAAATCACGGAAGCGACAGGCTTGATCTGCTGGGCAGAGCTCCCTGTGCAAAGGGCCCAGCCTGCGCAGAGCTGTGTGCGTACCCAGCAAGGGAGATCACTCCTAACGGCCCCACAGTCCAACCAGCAGATCTGGCACTTTAAACACATGCCATGTTCAGAGCTTGCTAACCTAATAAGCAGAGGTTGAACCAGCATATGCTGTTTTATTCTGCTTGGCAAATGCTGTTTGTTGCTTCTGAGTTACGCTCCAGGCTGAGAGAAGAGATTTTGATTAACATTTGCCAGACCATGCCCTTCTCATTGCTCATGTCTGGGTGCATGGTGCAGCCATTCTCATGCAGGCATGGACTCATGAACCACAGGAGCACGTACAGCACCTCTCACTGCCTTCTTGAGCTGCTTCTGCCAGTGAGTAGGGCCATCTGCATTCCCGTTATAGCCACATGTATCCCCATTTTGCTTTACTTTCTTTCCTTCAAGCTGTGCCAAAAAACCACATCCAGACAACTGATGGAGTCATACCCTCCCTCCCCTTGCCATCCTGCCTTCCTGCCTTAAAAGCTGAAGTTTCACATTGCCTCACTCACTGTCATTTCACCCTACGTGTGTTTTACCCAAGGAGCAACAGCCATTTCTGGCCTGAGCACCCCAACACCCCCGTTGCACTGAACAGTAACGTAACCACTTTGGTACCGGCTGCAGCCACTGCTCTTCCTGCAGATACCAGCTCGTGCCCGATAGTCTCTTAGAGGAATATACCTGCTGGTATGTAGATACAGACCACAGATGCGTTCCTTGCTCAGAAAATAACAGCACAAAACCTACACTGTCTCTCTGAATATCATAATTGCTTGCTTTATAACTTAGGAAATTAAAGCACTTCGGTCTCAAAGATAACCTCTCAGTGCAGAGAGCACTTTGGGCAAGGAAAAAAAAAGAGTCTTATTTTTCTGACTGTGGATTATCTTAACCTGAAAGAGAAGAAAGCTTCTTTATTTTTTTTCCTAATTATATTTCATAGATGTCCCAGAACAAGTCATTTCTGCAAAGCCCCTTGAAAGTGCATGGGGTGATGTGAAATATGGTGTGCTTTCCCAGAAGAGCTATTGGAGTGCCCTTTCTTTGGCAATACAAAGTACACACTTGAGCACTCAAGGGGCAAGTGCTTGCCTTCAAATGCTTCCCATCTGAAAAGGAGGCACTGAAAGAAAAATTGCTTTCCGTGAGCTTTGACATGCTGTGTAAGGCAAAGAATGATCCCACAGAGACTTACTGGACTTAGGGTATATCTGCACTGCCCTCAGAGCAGCTCACAACGCTATATCCAGGAAGCTTTCAGCTGAGTATCTTGGGTGCAACCCACAGCTTAACCCCCACTGAAGAGAGCTCAGTGCTGCCTGCAGCCTAGCAGTCACTGTCTGGGTGGTTTAAAGTGAGTTTCTCTACATACATTCTCTGCGTACATCTTCCCTTTGCTCATGGGAGGCAAGTTCAACTCCCCATAGCATTAAAGCAGACTTTGTGATGTTGGGACTGTCACGGTGGGAGGAACACCTCTCCCCAGGCAATCACTGATGGAAAGCGAAGCATCTAATCAGACTCCGTGGCATCTATGCAGCGCACAGATATGGGTGCCTCTACCAGCGACTAATCCCGAACTGTCTAAGCATAGAAAACCATTAGATCAAGAAGTCCAGTTTGTAACAGACTAAGGTGAGAGTAAATGAATCTGAAACGAATCTTATCCTCGGCATCTCTGTAGAGCAGGGAAACTGAACTTGCAGCTTTCCTTCCTCTGTTTTATCTACTTCTAACCAGAAGTATTTGGGCCAAAATAGCTCTTTTTTTTGTGCTCTGGAAATCTGATCTTAATAGACTTTTGAGATTTTCCAGTGGGGACCAAATCTATTTTCTGTATTTCTACAAGAAGTTCACAGTCCTTTAATTTTGTCTTCTGGGCACTGTTACAATCAGGTGGGCTCAGAAGTACCACACTGTAGAAATGAAATAGGTCTTTCATCATAACTTTACTCTTTTCAGTTTAATATATACAACTTAACCATATCTGTCATTGTCGTGGTTTAACCCCAATCAGCAACTCAGCCCCACACAGCTGCGCACTCACTCGCCTCACAGTGGATGAGGGAGAGAATGGGAAGGGTAAAAGTGAGAAAACTCGTGGGTTGAGATAAAGACAGTTTAACAGGTAATGCAAAAGCCACACGCACAAGCAAAGCAAACCAAGAAATTCCTTCACCACTTCCCAGTGGCAGGCAGCCGGTGCTCAGCCATCCCCAGGAAAGCAGGGCCCCATCACATGTAATGGTTACTTGGGAAGACAAACGTCATCACTGCAAACGTCTCCCCTTCCTCCTTCTTCCCCCAGCTTTATATGCTGAGCATGACGGCGTATGGTGTGGGATATCCCTGGGGTCAGCTGGGGTCAGCTGTCCCGGCTGTGTCCCCTCGCAGTTCCTTGTGCACCCCCAGCCTCCTCGCTGGTGGGGTGGGGTGAGGAGCAGAAAAGGCCTGGGCTCTGTGTGAGCACTCTCAGCAATAACAAAACATCCCTTGGTTATCAACACTGTTTCCAGTACAAATCCAAAACACAGCCCCATAGGAGCTACTATGAAGAAAATTAACTCTATCCAAGCCAAAATCTGCATAAGAAAACAATATGTACTTATAGTAAATAGATTCTTAAAAAGATAAAGCTTATTCTATTTCTCACCTGCACTATTTTAGGATTACCAGAAGCAGCTCACTTCTTCCGTCATCTGGACCTAAACTGGATGCAGATGTGAACTTGAGAAAGGAAGCCAGACTGTCAATCTTAGATGTTTAAAATTGAACAACCTACAGGTGAAGGCGCGCACCTTTATAAATACAAATTAATTTTCAGATTTCCTGGGCCCTTCTTTAATTTTTAAAGGTAGATACCAAGGTCCCTTGAAATTTGGTGTGATTTTGTTTAAATCCTTTAGACTTAAATATTTCAGTTCAGGCACTTAACTGAGAAACACACCTCTTCACAGCCTGTCCAGCTTTTGTTTTGCAAAGCAAGGTTTGATTCCCATATCTCTAAAGTCAAAGGTAGAACTTTCATAGATTTTCAAATCCACAGTTTGATGACCATAAGGCCTTCTCTAGATGATCAAAAATAGGGTTCATTTGCTTGGACGTCATGCTTAATTTGCCACCACTATTAAGTAGCTGCACTAGCTGACAAGAATTGCACAACTGCGCATTTGACCCCCTAATCACTACTTCATTTTCATTTTTAACACTAATTTTGTGAGAATGTAAATGAAATTAAAGAGTAATTAGGAGACCAAATACACAACTGAGCAATTCTTTGGTCCTATGTCGTGTAGGTCAATGACTTCAGATCTTGAATAAAGATGCCAAAGGAAGCATGAAAGCTTCACCATTTTTGTGCTAATATTTCAGGCTTTGGGAAAAATATTCAAAGATAACTGTGTTGCTAATCTTCCTCTTCATCTATGAATGCTAGCAACAATCCACTTTAAAAGGGTGGTGGTTTTCAGTTTTGCATTTTTTGTGTGAAAGTCAAGTCCTTTGATAAATTACAGATATCTTCATTTGCTTGCTCACAGATAGAGAATTTCTGGTGTAACACAGTGTATTAATTTTTCTGGACAATGAACACTTAAAATATGAAAATCTATGAGACAGTGTGTGATGGTTTATGATACTGGCTTTTGAGAATAAATATCCTTTAGGCTTAAAATATATGCTTGATCCATAAGAGCTTTCATCTCAACTGGTCTAAAATGTATACAATAAATCATACTGTACTTGAAGATAACCAAGATTTTGTTGATAACGTATAATAGAATATTCACTTGGCAACAAAAAGAAACGAGCAGAAAAACCTCTCTGATGAGAAAGCCACAAGAATGGCTTGGGTTTTTTTCCACCCTACTCCTTCTGCAGCCCCAGGTTAAATTCATCACAAGGAGTGCTCCCAGAAAACACGCTGATAGGTAAACCCCATTAATAGAAGATTAAAATGACTTCAAACTGCCCTTGTTCAAGGAGGAAACATATGGGGAATCCCAAGTGGAAGAAGAAAGCACTTGATATTCCATGGGCGGCAGCTGGAAATGCTTCCTTTTGACTTCGTGTACATGCATTCAAATAGGCATGACCTTGGATATTTTTGTCCCTTGCAGTACACAATTAAAACTGTCCAGAATGATAGTTTACTAGGAATTTTTAATTGTGCAGAAATTGTGGTGTTTATACTGAAAATGGTACATCATTGAGTTACAGTAAAGTTCATAGTAATTAAATGCTTTATGCCTTTCGGCAATTAGGGTTGTGTAGTAACCTGTTGCCATTTCCTACATTTATTTTAATATTTAACCACACATGCTCTGCAGGCACAGATTTGAGCTCTCCTATGATTACTGGAGAGGGAGGGAAAAGGGAAGTAAGTGGGTGGGTAAGAAATAGTGATAACAAAGGTTTTATCTCATCCTGCAGGTGACATTGAAGACATATTGCCATCTGGCATGATAAACATTATAATATATCAGTGCTTGTTTGCCAGATGTTGCTAGACACAAATAGACAGTGGTTCAGATGCATAGGGATGATTTAGCAAAATGAATCTTGCTAAATTGGAGTATCTGAGTTGTCACGTTGCATCTTGCTTCTGCTGGCTAAGTATGTAAAGCAGGAGGGAAATCAGAGTTATTGAGAATTAAGCAAATTGTACGGTAAAGCGAATCTTCTACTGCAGACCAACAGAAATAAGGTCACTCTGCGTAATAGCTAGTTCAAATTGATAGTGTCATTGAAATAGGCTAACGTGACAGTGTGCCATGCCAACACTTCATACATTCATGCAAGCACTTTTCAAACATAGATTGCAAGATGAATGTTTTCACCTATATTTCTCAATTTTTTAAACCGGAACTTTTTAATTTCCATTTTGATCAGTGTATGCATGTGTCTAAGTGTACATCTAAGTTCCTGCTGTCTGGGACTATTTTTGTCCTCCCTGGCTGACACCAAGAATGCCATAAACATCAGTATGCTTTTCACACAGAGAATCAACTATTTTCTGTCCTGAGTTGCTTACATACTGAATAAAGTCAAAGTCGTAGGGGACCCTGGACCCTGTAAAAATTGAATGTGAACATTGGTAGGCATTGCAGAGACTGGAAGGAAATTCGAGCGGCAAGAATTCTGCATTACGCTGAAGGCACCCTGTTATTTTCATCTGCATTATAGCTATGCCAGGAATCAAGGCAAACTAGAAAAAAAAACACCAACCAAAGAACCTGGAAAATTTCCTTCCGGATTTCAGTCTTTTTGTTTCAGTCCCATGGACAGGCTATGTAAAACGCAGGAATGAAATGGAGGAATGTAACAGGAACTAAAGGTCTCTTCATTCTTGTATCTTCCGTGTACTTTCATTTCTCCCAGAAACATCATGTCTGCTTAGGTTGATAGATGGGGAATGAAAACTGGGAGAGTTAGGAAATGTCAAGGAATCTTCCACCCTGGTAAAGCATCTATCTAGGTCTAGGCTGCTGTTTTGACATCTTGGTGATACTGATGCGGTAGGCTAGACTGATGGATGATATCAGGAGAGAGGAAGAAAATAATAAATAAAGCATTGCTATAGACATGTCCTTAAGGCAGGGCTTATGTCACATTATTTCATCTCCTAAGAAAAAATGAAATGCCTCTCTGGATTAGACCAGTAGCCCATGTAACGCAGGCTTCTGACTCTGACAGTGGTAGAAATTGTGACTGTGCGAGGAGAAACCATGAGCTCAGCTGTCACTTGCAGTATTCTTTCCCTTCCCCTGAATGCCCCTAGGTGTGCGCTGCTGCGGTCAGTAGCACGCTAATATCTGTTTGTGGATTTGTTACCTATGTCTAATCTGATTTTGAACCTGTTGATACTGTCTGCTTCCAAAACTTCCCCTGGAGTCAAATTCGCTACTGGCTACATGAAGAACTACGTCCTTTCAACTGTTTTAGACCAACATCCTACCAGCTTCAGTGAGTCTCCCTAGCTCTAAAATTGTGGGATTTGCTGAACAATAATTCTGCGTCCTGATAATCTACTGACTTTGCAATTTTTCAAATTTCAATCATATCTTTGCTGAGCCTTCTCTTCAAACTGAAGAGCAGAGATATTTTTAATCTTTCCAGATAAGACAGCTCCAACCTTATCACAATTTTGTTCTCTATTGTCTTCTTTATCTCTGCAATGTCCTTCTGGAGGTGTGGAGATAAGAACCATGCACAGTAGTCAAGGTGTGGGTGTTCCAAGGTTTTATACAGTTGCAACACAAGGCTTTGTGCTTTATTCTCAGAACACTTTCTGCTGATTCCTTTTGCTTTCTGTCCCCAGAGCTGATCCTTGGAGGACCTGTTTCCTGATTTTTCTCCACTTTGTGAAATGACCATTGAGTCCCACCTTCTGTTTCTCATCCGTTAAACATCTTCCTACCTATAAAAGGTCTTTTACTCCAACCTCCTTCTGCTTCTTTGGTGGTATTTGGTGAGGAACCTTCCAAAAGCCTTTCTGGGGAAACTAATCTATGATGTCTATTGGATCCCCTGTATCAATCTACAGACACCCTCATTGAACCGAGGCAGGAATTCCCAGTACATGTGCCGTGCCAACCCTTTCCCAGCAAGCTGTCTGGATTCACTTGCTCTGTGACTTTTCTCTGTATTACAGACTCTACTGTCACGCTGAGGCTGGAAGTCAGACTTGGCAGTCTGTGCTTCCCAGAAACCCCAGCCGACACTTTTCTGTAGACAAGTCACGCTGACAGCCCACGACTCCAGTAGCACAGGGGATCCTAGCTGTGGTGTATTTGACATGTACCAGTCGTGGCTCTGCAATTCCACAGTCTCTTCAGTTCTGCCAGGTAAATGCCATCCAGTCCTGGTGACATGTTAATTGTCTCTAGGGTTTAAAATATCCTGTGTATTTATCTGTATCTTGTCAAGCTTCTCTGACCTACCTACCACAGAAAAAGTTGGATGTGGCCATTTGCCCTGTGTAGTAAAGACTGATGCAAGGAGTTCATTGAGCTTTTCCAGTGTGGACTGAGTCTTCTTTTTATATTTTTGTCATCAAGTAGTCCCATTGATTACGTCACCTGCTTCCTGCTTTTGAAGTATTTAATGAACTTGTGATGATCAGTAAAAAAACCCACCCCATGCAAGGCATGCCTCACAGTCCTTCTAATCCTTTCAGTGACCTCTTTTACTTTTGACCTATTCTCCTTATTTGAGCAAGATTTCCATTTTTTGATTGCTGACCTTCTTCCTATGACAGTCTCCTTAACTTTCCCATTGAGCCATGCAGGGGGGTATTAGACTGCTTTGTTTTCTTTTTGAATTATGGCACATACTTTATCTGGGCTCCTAATACAGTATTTTTTCAAAAGCCTTAAGGATTCTTACAGACTTCTTGGGTTTGGACTACTGCTTTTAGTTTGTGTTTTAATTTGTGTTTCTGGATCAATTGCCTCATTTTTCTGTAGTCTCTTTTCTTTTATGTTTTATTTATGAGAAACGGAATCTCTTGGAAAGTTAACAGGGGATAGCAGGTCTTTGCTGGAGGTTTTTTGTTTTAGAAACAGCTAACTAAAAATAGTCTCAGTTCTGGATTCTTCTCTGTGTGTGTGTCTCTACAGGAGATTTATGAATAATTACAATGCACCACACTTACTACCGAGAAATATGGTCAAGGATGATGTATTTAGTTTAAAAGTGGTGTGGCCAAAGAAAGAGCCATCTTTCTTGCAGGCATGAGAAATTTGCACCCACATAAGCTATGAAATGTAGCTTGATTGTTTGCTGGGCACGGTCAATTACTTTGGTTGTTCCTTTTGTGTTTCGCATTTTGGAAAGGACCATCTTGCTTCAGAGTCTAATGAGAATGATAAATGCCTCATTTTATTTATGAGAAACATAAAGACTGATAACTTTCTATGACTTTGGTAGTTATTTTAGACATTCTTTAGCCAGAGGGTCTGAGAGGTATTAAGGTTCCTTCTTTTAATAATGACTGCTAAGGTTGCATGCCCCATGTTAACATTTAGCACCTGTAATAAATGAACTGATTTTCACTGACACTTGGCAATTCTAAAAAATCAAGGAAAGCTGAGCATGTACGGCACATGTGAAAATATGTTCTCTTTTGCTTTGACACCCAGATTTAGTGCATGTGGATTTTAGCAAGTCATCCTGAACCTTCAGTAGAGGCAGAATGCACATAGAAATTGTCAGCTTTTATTGAGTGACCTCTGCTCACATACCCTGAATGAACAAGCTCCTTTTCAAGTGACGTAGGAGGGCAGCTATTGGCAGAATCATCTTGTTGTGCCGTATAACAGGCAAGAGTCAGCCATGAAGTACACTTCTGATCCATCTCTTTGTCTCAGTCCTCAGACAGCCTCTTGTCCAGAGTAAGGTCTAAGTGACTGCATTCAGCAAACTTCCTTGATGATTCTGGTTTTTTATTCAATACATGTATTACCTCTTAAAAGAGCGTTTTGTATGGTTGGATGCAATTGCCCTAGTTTTTTTCAACTTGGCAGGTCTGATTACTTTTCCTAGCCATTCAAATGATCTTTTGTGCTTACTTGCAGACTTTTTTGGGACATACTTCTGTGAAACTAAGTTGTACAAAAAACTTGGAGGCTTTTGGTGTTTGATTTTTTTTCCTCAAAGTAAAAGGGGGAAAACTGTCAGTTGCTATCAGTGTATGTTAATAGGAAATATTACTGCATTGATATAAAGATACACAACCTCTCTGTCACTCTAATGCAGCTGATTAGTCATAATTCTTGCTAAAGATCAGAGGCAATAAGTTCGGATGATATACGTGATCTCCTGGGAAAGGAAGCCAGTATGTATTGTACCTCTGCAGATCTGCTGAGGAGGGGTGATGCAGTCGTAGTGGGTAAGAAGCAGCTTCTTCCCTTCTTTGTAACTCTGGAGAAGTAGTAGCTGTTAACAGCTCTGCTCTGTAGAGGCACTGCAGTGTCACTGTAAGAATATGCTTTCGTTATAATCAAAGCAAACATCTGGATTGTTTACAGGAAAGAAAAAGGAGAAAGGAAGGAAAAAAGAGAGAATGATCAAATTAGAAACATGCTGAAGCTCAATCTAAATTTTTCAGAGACAGCTTTTTGGTTGAAAACTCTTATTTGTAATAATGCATCCCATACTCACAGCTCCAAGTTAGAACAGACTGAACAGCTGCCATTCAATGTAAATGCTGGAAAAAAGAATGATCCTGAAACAAAGACTGGGCTTGAAGCAAGTATTTAATAATTAATTTTTGCTCAGTTTGGAATAAAAGTGAAAAGCTGGGCTTTAGCTCAGGAGGAGATACGGAGGGAGTGTGAATGAGGGAGCTGATATCCTTCTCCCAAGCGCTGATTCCCAGAAGCCCAGCCAGTCGAAATTTGGGCAGCATGAGGGACGTGACACACAAGTCTGCATGCACTATATTTTGCAGCATCTGCAATTTTGGAGGGAGGATTTCAAGGGATGTTTGTGCTGGCCTGGAGATCCAGGGCTGCCTGGTACCATGTTAGGAGAGTTTGAGATGGTGGGTAACAGAGCTAATAAGGTCCCCTTAGGTCTCCCCAGTGAATCAATATCTAGTTCTAGGTTGAAGGGTCCCTATACAAGATCCTGAGACAGTACACTAGAAGAATGTGCCTTCACAAGCCTAAGTTAAAGACTATGCTAAAGAATGTTAGTATATATTTAAGCGTGATGTTGGACTCAAACTTCTTTGGGCTCATGTTGTAAGCACTTCACACTGTGCTGTTCCTCCCACAACGTCAAGTGGATTTTGTAAAAAAATCAAAAAGCATTAAGACATATGACAGGCAATTCTTGTTACAATTCATAGTAAATTCCAATTGACTACTAGTTGAGAGAGACTAACTGGGGTTGAATGAATTTTAAAGAATTAGAAAATAACTAATCACTTTCCTGGAAGATAAATGAATGTGTCTCGAAAACACATTTTTCCATTTTATCTTGTTTTGTAATAACACATTCACGGATCATCTGAATTGTGTGAAATGTTAGAGAATTTGGGTAAAGTCAGAGGAATTGGTAGCCTTTGTTATGACATTGGGTTGGGATTTTGGGTTGGGGCCAAAACTGGTTTTTGATTGTTTGCAGCTGAGGGTGTTAGAATGAACTGCTTGACCAGGATTGTTCTAGAACAAATGCATTCTGGTGGAAATAAGGAGATAATAACAACTAATACCAAGTCCTTCATAGAATGAATTCAGTCTTTTTCAATGTTCATGAATTGTTAATGAGCAGCCTGTGATTTTATTTGAACTTATAAATTAATTAAATTCAATTTCTCATTATTTTTGATAAACTCTTTTCTTTTTCTAGAATGTTTATAAACAAATAATTGCAAGAACTCCTCAATCAAAAATTCATTGATGTTTATTAAATCATACCACAGCCAATGTTCTGTATGTTGTACTTAGAGCTAGGCAATAAATGTTTCTTCTGTCTTTTTATTTTTCCTTAAGTTTTAAAAAGATCCTGTTTCCTTGTGAAAATAGACATTTGGAGGTTTCTCACAAAAGAATACCTAAGCTGTCATGGTGCCAAAATGGTGTCCATGTGGACTGTATAACTCCTGCTTGGGACGAATCTTTACTCTTTATATTTTAAATAACACATAATCAATCACTTGGAATATCGCGTGTTTGGGGTTTCTCTGTCTTGTATTTTGACTGGGAATCTTGGATTCAAGAAATATTTCTTGATGAACATTTTATTGTCTCCAGGAGAGGTAAAGAAAAAACATTTTGATTTAAGCAAACAGTATTTCCAGAGGAAAGTGCTTTTGATGAAAAACTCTCCACTAGCTCTAACACACATTTTAAAACAGAAATAATATAAGCTTCTCAAAATCGTGATAAAAAATCACCATCATCTGTTATTTCTTCAATTCAGCCTTCAGATAATAAACCAGCCTAACTATTTGGCACTGAAGGGAAAAAAATTTCCTGGTTAAAAACTTTGTATTTGCCAACAGCAACAACTTTTGTAGCCATAAGTCCCATAAGTCCGGGATTCATCTTTCAGGCAAAAAGAAGCTGTCTAAACCTGAGTTAGTCAACTGAGATGCCTTCTAAAGGACGTTGTTATCTGTTTTATCTTAAGGTAGGTGCTTCAAATGGGTAGGCTGTAGGTGGCATGGCAGTATTTTGAACCTAAATCTGCTAGTATTATTGCAAACAGTCATTTATATGTCTTTTGCATTAGTGGATAAGCTCTTAAGAGTCTTTTTCCCAGAATAAATGTTCTCATTTGCAAGTCCCTTAATCTCATGCTCTGTGAATTCTTTTAACACCCATTTAGAAGGAAGCGTTTCTTTGAATGTCCCTTCCAGCCAATTTCTTCTCTAAATGGCTCTTGGAAAGGAGGGGACGTGGTGTGTTTGATGTTGGGATGAATCGTGGGCTGGCTAAAGCCTTTGAGATGGAGAAACTTCTAACCTTTAAGACATGCATGCCAAGAAGCACCAAATATTTCTAATCTCTAAAGATTCTATGTTATTACAACACAAAATAACAAGCTACAATGACATAAGTCTTTATGTAGAGGATACTTGGAGTGAGGCACATTAAATTAAAGGCTTAAAATAAATCTGTCCCCTTCCCCTACCCATTTGGTGCTTGCAGGGTAGGTCTGTCTCTTTCTCACAATCCTTGGGGATGTGAGCAAATTCCACAGTACTCCCAGGATCCCTAGGAAAGCCTCCTTGCCATCGCTTTTCTAGTTTGACTTCAGGAAAGAGCTCTGCTACCAGCTATGTTCAGGAGTATCCTGTTCTGCATTTGGACTCCCTGTATATTTCTAAATCTTACTCTGGTAACTTATTTGCAGGGCTCCTCAGTTTCAGAGCTTGTTCAGGATGCTGTGTCACAGTTGTTCTTTGATCTGACATGGGCAATAAAAATACATACAAAGACTAACATATGCACAGATACAAATACATATCTGTACACTCCTGCCTTGCATTTTTTAATCAGCAGACCGTATAAGACTTAAAATCAGCCAAGATTGCCTAGACAAGTCAACAGAAAATAGAGCAGCAAACCCCACAGTTTTCAGTTCTTAATTACTACCCAGGTGGTCCTACTGCAGTTTGAGGACTTGTTACAATTTGCTTGACACTTTATGTTTTATTAAAGAATATATAAAATTATGCTTGAAAAGCACACCTTCCATGCTGGATAAAAATGTAAAAGTTTGACAAGATTTTTCCAAGGAATCGCTAAGGAGGTCTAGAGGTGACAGGAGAACAGGACACCAACAAAGCTACAAATTGAGATTTCTATAGGTTTAGTTCTTAGCTCATCAGCCTTAGGGAGAGGATTTTGTTTGAAACCTCAAAGCAATATATTATGGCGATATGTAGTTTCCTCTGATTTTCCTGGGCATTAAATAGAAAGCAGGTAAACAGCCAAGAGCACGAGCACAGAAAGAATGAATCATAGGAAGTGTCCGTTCCTGGTGGAAAGAGTCAAGACGAGGAAGAATGTTGAAAGACATTAAATTTCTCTGCCCTACCAACTTGGGTCCCTGGGATGGGAAGCGGTAAATAGATAACACAGATGTTATAAACAAACATGAACCATGTGACACAAAGAAACTGAAAAAAGACAACAAATTAGCAGTAAGACCTCCCTCCTTTCTTTCAGGGAAAAAAAATAAGGACAAGACACCGCACTTTTTGTCTTTCTCAAGGCAGAAATATATGTAAGTGGGTGGGTGTTTGTTTTCTTATATTTAGCTGCAAGCTAAAGGAGCCGAAACCAGATTGTTCTTTCTATAATTGCAGAAGAACGTGCACACTTGCAATAGCTGACTGCCTTTTGCTACTTCAGTGCGGCACTACAGATGTTTCATTAGGTGAATTGTAATATCCTCTCACCTTGAGAGTCCAACATCATGTGGTGATGTAATGGGATATTCTTCCTTTTATGTTCTTTCTGATTTTTTTCCCCCTTTTTATTCATTTAAATGCTTAGATAGGTGGTTTGAATAAGTCAGGAGTACTACCTTTTTATGCATCTTCTGTCTTGTATCCTATGTCAAACTGTTTCTGCTGAGTAATTGGAGAAGGAGTAGCCTTTTGCATGAATAGATTTATGCATAATAATCCTAATCTGTGGCACATGGATGGGTGTGTAGCAAAGATATGTTCCAGGTCTCTTTCTATAGTTGCAGGAAGGTAATTTTAGTTTATTTGCTTTTTCAGACTTTCCTGATACCTGTGAATGGACACAAAAAAACTGTCATTTGTTTGAGAATCTCATCTGTCTTTCGTTTTAAATGCAAGCTTTCAAGGGAGAAGGGATGTTTTTTTACCAGACCAGCTGACCGAGCTAGGGAAAAATTGATGTTATTTTGTTCTTAATAATTCTTCTTTGGGTTTGACTTATCAGGACTCTGAATGTGAAGCTGCCCATTTTTTTTTTTGTTTGTGTTGTTTGGTTTAGTGAGAGATACCATGTGTCTCTAACCCTTTTGCCTTAGCCCATGGTGGCTATCACAGCTTTATTTTATTTGTGGTGTTTCATTTTCTGACTTGTTTGTACACAGTGATTTCTTTGCATGGGAATTTCATTGGTTACCCATTTGCTCTCTTCATTGCAATTTTCATCAGCTTATATACAAGTCCTTCTTTAAAAACTTCTTTCCTTTATTAGATAGAATATGATATCACTAAAATAATATTTTGTTTTACTGCTTTCATTATGATTACTTTTTTTTTTTTTTTT
>VZSC01007410.1:165017-205647 GCA_013398225.1 Steatornis caripensis | reverse complement strand
CCCCGTCCTCTTGACACCCGCCCTGTAGATATTGGATCAGCATTGATCAGATCCCCTCTTAGTCTTCTCCAGGTTAAACATACGCAGGTCTCAGCCTTTCCTCATAAGAGAGATGCTCCAGTCCCCTCACCATCTTTGTCGCCCTCCACTGGACTCTCTCCAGTCGTTCCCTGTCTCTCTTGAACTGGGGAGCCCAGAACTGGACACAGCACTCCAGATGTGTCCTTCCATAACATTTGATTAATATCAATCTCTCCCGAAGAATTTTATAGNCAGCCTTTCCTCATAAGAGAGATGCTCCAGTCCCCTCACCATCTTTGTCGCCCTCCACTGGACTCTCTCCAGTCGTTCCCTGTCTCTCTTGAACTGGGGAGCCCAGAACTGGACACAGCACTCCAGATGTGTCCTTCCATAACATTTGATTAATATCAATCTCTCCCAAAGAATTTTATAGGATGTTAACTTTGCTTTATATTAAGATTCTATTAATAAAACATATGTAAGGGGTTAATAAATGATTGAGAGTGACTGTAAATGTTTTATAGATTTGGGCTATGTCTTAGTTATAAGCACATCAATAGATGACAATACTGAGTTTTATAAGAGGTAATCCATCAAGTCATTGGAGTGCATAAAATGTATATCCTATCTTTACCCATTTCTTTAAAACTGCACTTGTCATTTATTAACCCTTTACAAACCACTTAGAAATGGAATTTTAATTAGAAGTATAGCATGGTGTGAATAGGGACACCTCTGACATTTTAAAGAATTTGAGTATTTTTAATTTAAGGCCCCTTTCATACATTTGATGTGGGTCCAGGTGCTACCCATGACGTCTGCAGCTGGAGAGGACCAGACATAATAATTTAGAAGTCCTTTTCCAATCAGGAGTACTGACCTCACATTTCTAAACATTGATGGGCTGAACATATACTGAATACATTCTATTAAATGAGCTGACTATAACTGATTTCTGAGATCTGAATAGGTGCTAGCTTTGCTCCCTTCCAAAGGGACTACCAATTATCTAAAAGGCCTCCAGTACTCTCCTTCAGATGATGAAACTATTTGTATGTGTTGTATAATTATTTCTTCTTACACATCAGAGTTTTATAGCTGAGGACCAGAAAATTTCTCCCGGCATTATTAAAAAGCACTCTATGAGATAATGATCCTAGATATTCTCCAGACAAGATAGTGAGTGTAAAACATAAAGACAATAGACTGAAATAAATCAAGTAAACAAATTCCTAACTTAACCTGAAAACAGTCAGGCACATCTGGTGTTCCTTAAGATAAAATTTATTAAATTTCGTTGTTAGTATGCGAGATTGGTCTACAGTTGCAAAGCAAGCCATGACCTGCCTAGAGCTCAGAATAATATGTTCAAATAAATGCTGGAACGTCACTTAGATATCAGTACAATACTTCAATGTTTCTTGGATTGTTGCCTCCTGAAAACAAGTAGATTGGAAAAGATAAATGTTGGTATTCGTGGTCATGTCAAGCCTGGCCTATAACACAGGCTTTGAAAAGTCCTGCAGCTTTCAAGTACTGAGAACATGGGGCCAGATCGACAATCAGCTCATGTATGTTTGAATTTATTGACCACATAATGTAGCTACTGGTTAGCAACTCAGGAACAACTCTGTTGCTGTCACAGAAAGAATTGGTGGGAAGGAGGAAAGCAGCCGAAACTGCCACCTGCTCTGACTCAGTTTCGCACCAGGTTTTGCTCCGTTCACCATCAGCTGGAGAAAAGTGTCTGGCTTACATTAAGTTAATTTAAAAAAATGAGTTAAATATATTAAAGAAACTTCACTAGCCTATTTTAATCAAATCTCAAGTAAAGATAAGAAGCTGAAATGACAGTTATTGATATTTACAGCAATAGAAAATTAGGCGCGCTGAGGTCTACGGAACAAAAATAACAGTGTTGATAACTTCCTCTCCTTGTTGAGTTCACCACAAAACATCACTTCATCGGTCAGGGTCATGTGAACACAGAGGAAATTTGAGAAACGTGGTAGATTTGATAAGTGATTTGTTCTTTTTGCACTATATAAATCAATCTCCATCTGAATTCTCTTGAATAAATGTTAAGAATAATTGTTGGGTCTTGTGACTGTTCTTAAATGGGTTTTCATTGTACATGAAGAGGGATTTGGATGTTGTATCAACAAAAAGATGAGCCTGCTGTGATGACATCTGTTTATTGGGACTACACTATGCTTTCAAACTTCCATAGCTTTGATTGGCTTACAAGGGAAACATCTTCTTGGAAAAAAAAAAAAAAATTCCTGGATGACTCTCCCACATTTCTGTTTTTCTAGTGAAACCCCTAAAATAAATATCTGATAGGGACCTGAGCTCCTGGAAAGGCACCAAATCCTTCATTTGGAAAGATAAGAATTGCAAAATAAATGTTTTTAAAAGAGCAGACAAAAATCCTTAGGTGGCCCCGGTGCAAATGGAGAACACAAGATATCACATGGCCAAAACGTATCAAGTGATAACTTTGCATTACCATATTCTTTACTAGCAGCAGAACTGCATATATATAGGGAATTACAGTCCTCAATCACCCTCTTTAATCCACATCCATAAAATGAAAGACTTGGCCAACTCTTTTCTTCATGCATATACCTCCTTCTACTACTTCTCCTTTTAAACTCTGACTGGAGAAAAGGCTTTTTACTTGGAGTGCTGCTCTTAGCTTCACCAGAACCTTTCATGGTGACACCAGGAGTCTTCAATGAGAGCTCTGAGTCAGGCTTGAAGTCTCTGTGTGCTCGTGGATTTTGTACGGATAGACACTGCTATTTCTTTTCTTGTGTTTTGCTCCTCAGCCCTTATGTCTTCTCCTTGTGTTTCGTTCAGCGCCTGGATTAGCTGGACTGTAATCTTACCTTGGGTTGCAAAGCACAGCAGCTGTGTAACCGGGACTCTATCCCACTCTTCACTGATGAGTGCTTAATAACAAGCACAAACAAATAAGGGTTGCTCATTTGAGTTTAAATACGTCATGGTGATGAAAAGTGGTATCATAAGGAATTTTATTAAAAGGCAGCCTTTGACTGACTTCTCTGTGTGTAAGTAGAGAAGATTAGGAAATTCAAGTCAATTACTCACAGAAGTAGCATTTTTGACAATTCCCTCTTTTCCTTTTATCCTCCCTCACTCTCCAGGACTTTTAACATGTTTACATTCCTTAATTGACTGAAATAGAACATCCAAAAGACATTGAATGGGGTGGGGCAGACATCTGCTGGTGAAAGAGTATAGGGTTTAGTGTATTAAATAAGGACTGAATATACCTGTGCTAGTTTGATTCATTTTGGTTTTTCATTTTTCCTTGCTATTTAGGGCCAATTAAAGACTTGAGCCAGGTTCTCCACTGGCATGAATCAGTCAAGTAAAATCAATGAAGCTGCATTGATTCATATCCACAGAGGATCTAGTCCATTCATTGTTGTCAATTGAAACGGCATATTTGGCATAGCAGATTTTGGAATATAAGACAGAAGTATTCACGATAAAAGCATTTTCACATTATCTCTCCGACCTACAAGAATATACAGGTGTTGGAAAATAAGTATAGGACTGCAAATTAGAGCTCAAGTACTCTCCAGCATGATGTTTTGCAGTTCTACAATGTCTTTGGCTATTAAACAGTAAAAAACAATGCTCAGTTTTAGGTCCATGGAATAGACACACTTATGGTGGAATTAGAACAACATTTGTATCCTTTTCCACTTAATGAATCATGATTATCATCTTCAAGTTCTTGTTTGCTTTTCTAAGTTTTGGGGTTTATTTATTTTAAAGGAGCTAGTGAAATCACACTGAAATAATTTTTAAAAGATTTATTTGCTTTTTGTCTGTAAAATGAATTCTCAGATCCAATGTTTTCTCATCAGAATAATAACAGTTGCATAATGTGTAAGAATGGAGACTCATGTTTTCAGCTTCATTATTATTCAGAGACTCCTCCATTAAGCCATGGGGCAAAATTATAAGCTATAGTGTGTTAGAAGATTGATACTTTCAGTGGCATCAGGCTGTGTAGCAATCAAACCCAAAACTACAATGAAACCTTTTAGTGTCCGCTTCAAGATAGTTTCCCTCAAACCCAACTTTTGAGATATTTTTGAATGCCACCATCACAAACCCTTCATCTTAGGTGGCAAAATGAGGCAGGAAAGTTGAAGTTCTTCCATGTCCTACAGCTGCTAGGAGCAGGAAGATAGGTTTTGATAACAGGCTTATATTTTTCTAAAAAGATATAAAATAAATAAAATAGAAAGAGGGAATGAGTTAGATCTGGTCTCCAAAAATCTAAGTGCTATGAGATTATAGCTATCATCCCACTTTCAGCACATGACTGGTCAGTTCAGCCGTCAAACATCTCTGGTTGTTACACAGAGTGTTCGTTTAGGCTCCTTCTCAAAACTTACAAGCACCTATGCTCCACTGCACGTACGGCCTCTTGTAGTCCTGCTTTCCATATGATGTCTGTTAGTTGATGTTCCCTGTATGCATGGACTACTCCTTTCAAATGCTCTGTGTTACCTCACAAAGGTGACAAAAACCCACCAGTGAGAAGGATCACTAAGGCAGTTGTGTTCTTTATCAGTAACATCACAGACTAATTCAAGAGTGATTTTTTTTTTTTGACTTCTTATGATACCTGGACTTTGCCAATACTTTTTAGAATTATTAGGATAATGATAGAAGGGGCTAATGTGATTGTCTAATGTGACATCCTAGCTGATGAGACTGGATATCACCAAACAAGCTCAACATTTAGCCTAGAACTCAGTAAGAACTAACAGTTAACTTTTGGCTAATAGAATAACATAACAGTCAAGAATTTGTCAGACATAATTCTTTCTGAATAATCAGATTTGAACTGTGTTGTGAACCATTTTGCTGATAACTTCTGTAATTGATCAAGAAAAACATGCTATAGACCACTTATCACCTGTGGTAGCTGTGTGATAACAGGCAACAGAAACTTGCCATGGACAACTGTAAGTGTAACAGTCTACTAGCATTTGCAAAAGGCATTCAAGAAAGTTTCTCACTGAAGACTCGTAGGGACACTAGGATGTGAGATGATAAAGGAATAGGATAAATAACTCACTAAAAGATAGGAAACAAGGTAGGAATAGATGTTTAATTTCTCACAAGGAAGGCAAATTAACAAAATAATAACAGGGAGTTGTGCTGGGGCCTGTGATGCCCGCATTTGTAAATGGTGTGGTAAAAGGTTCGAGCTACAAGGAGACAGAGTTTGCTGACAGTACTGAGTTATTCAAAGTCAAGGTTTGACTGAAAAATTTAAGAAAGTCGTTGCCTTTCTGAATGACTAGGTGAAAAAATAGCAAGTGAAATTCAATTTAGATAGGTACATACGCAGGGGAGAGGTGGATCCCAGCTTTGTAAATAGGATGATAGTCTGAGCTGACTAACATAATGAAATTTTTGTGACTAGGATGGTTAAGTATATGGAAACCTCAGCTCAGGGATGAATAGTAGAAAAAAAATACCCAGAAAATTGGAAGGTAGGAACTGTTAGGAAAGGAAAGCAAAATAAAACAGAAAAAGGCGTCGTGTGATTGCAAAAATCTTCAGCATGGTATGGGATCTAACCCTAAATAAAAGATACAGTAAAAATATACTAAGATAGAGAAAAAGGCACTAAACAGGCAAAAAACATCAGTTAAAGATACAGCATGCTTTTCTACAAATAGTAGTTGAACAGATCAAAACTCTTCAACCCAGAAAAACAGATGGTGAATGTCCGTACGATCATCAGTGAGTACGGAGAAACGTAGGTGGAAAGGTTTGCAGCGCATAATAAGTTACAAGGGCACCTCAGAGAATCATTTGGAGGTAATCTTATGGAGATATTATTGTAGGCCTTAAAAGCCACTTACTAAACAAGCTGGAAAGCAAAGAATGAGTGAAAAGCTGACCTTGTAAAAAAACCCGTGTTACTTACCTTGACATAAAGTAGCTTAAACTGAATTAAGTCAGTTCTGAAGACCATAAAAAGGAGGCAACTAAGTGAGGGTGGTCTGTCCATGATGGGATGCTTAAGTCTCAGACTGGATAGAATTAGTTCTGCACGGCACCTAGGAGTTTATAAAAAGTGAGGAAGAAAAAAAAGTCAGAAAGAAATTTCTGAGTACCATCAGGATCTGAAAAAAACCCAAGAACTTGATCTCCAGTACAAAGAAGTATAAAATCTGATGAAATCTTGCTCATCAGTAGCTCTGGTAACTTGCATTGAGTTGATTTGATATATCTTGTGGTTGTTGACAATAAAGTTACACCTTAGGTGACAGCATGTTATTCCATTTCTGTTTTGAAGTGCTAGGATAAGCTAGAATAGCTATTCACCTTCACTGTAGAGATTTCCTGGCCCACCTGCTTTAAGAACCAGACAACGAATGGGCTGAAAGTACGCCCTCCCTTGGCTGGCTGGTGAGCGAGTGGCAGGAGTCTCAGAGGTGGTCCTTGTGCCTTTTTCCAACACATGAATTAAGATTATCAAATAATACTTCCATTTAACATCTTGCAAACAAATAAAAGGAGGTGGCTATAGTCACACAACATGAAGTTAAGGTGTATAATGCATTGCCAAAGGCTGTTGCAGATGCTGAACATTTGCATAAATGCTAAATGTTTCAATGGGTTGCATGGATAAATTCATGGAGGGAAAACTTATTCAAAGCTATTATAAAGACACAAGTTTTGGGTCAGTGGCTTCCTGTGTTACAGATTGTGGAGGACTAGAAGAATATTGGAGGAAGCTGTGATAATTGCTCTGACTTTTAACTATTTCACAGGCATCGGCTCTGTCACTGCTGGAGACGGGGTGTTGAGCTAGTTGGGGCCTCAGTGTGACCCAATATATCTGTTGTTTTGCCAGCTCACCTCATGGCCATGGTTTTGAGTTTTCACACCTAGGGCTACAAAGAGAGGTGCAAACGGCCATGATTAAACTCCTGACTGCCCCTGACCAAGAGCGGAAGCAAGGAGTGGGAGAAAGGGACTGGGCTGACAACAGCAAAACCTCTTGAGCTTTGTAGCAGATGACATGCCCAGTGCCCTTTTTGACCTCTGATGCTGCTCTGTGGTAGATATCACTGGTAGCTATCATTATTCAGGCTTCCTGTATTCTGCCTAATAAAACAACACTGCATTTCCAAGTTGTATTACTGTGTTTAAGACTCTATATTGATGGAGATTTATGTTTTTTGTCCTGGTGGGAGTATGGGAAAGCATGAAGCCTTTCATTCAGAACTTACTTTGCTGCCTGATTAATTATACTTCTGCCAATTTTTTCTTACCATTGACGTATTTGTACCGTTAAGAACACTGTAAAAAATATCAGTTAACACACTCTTGGATTTTTAACAGAAGATAGAGGAACATTTTTACAATAAGCTTTGTTTTGAAAATTCCTGCAAAAGCAGCCATGTGAGCGCAGGCTTAAAGATATGCTTATATTACTTTAAAGAAGTGAGGACATGAGCAGGGAAAGGTAAGTGACTGACAGCCATGGAGGTCAAACTCTCACGGAGCAGAGATAGCAAAGGTAAAAGTGCAGCATGCTGCATCCAGTAAGTTATTCACTCATTCCATTAAATCACAACCTGAAAATTCCACTGAGGACTTCCTGGAGTTCCTTTTGTAAATAAAAAAGGAGGAGTCTGGAATCTATTCCAATCTGGTCCTTGGCTTACTATCTCGACTTGAACCACTTTTGCATCATGTATAATATTGTGCAGCCCTAGCCTATCTTGGAATGACTCCTGTCTTAAACCAGCATTAAGAGAGAGGAGTGCATTTGCTGAGATGACGGTTAGACATGTCTAGGGAATTGCTTTGTCTTTTATGTATAGTGTAGTAATATGATAAAACAAAACAAATGCTTACAAAACCACCAGGAAGCAATTAAATATCTGAAAAAGAGGCCAGCAGAAAGAACAGTAACACAAAGCTATGCAGGGCTCTTAAGTGAAGCAAAGTCTTTCCTACATTGCCTCTCTTAATGTCTTGGTGGTGAAGGGGAGAGAGATATTCTGCTCCTTTGCTGTCTGAAGTGACACCAGTGATCAATAAACAGCTTGTCCATGGGAACAAAATTGATTGTTCTTGTGAGCCTGTGCTAGGAACAGCTACGTGTTTATGAACTACTTTGAAGAATTCTACACAGTGACCTGCTCATGAACGTATTAAATTGTACTTTATAGCATCTGAGTTGTCTTCTGTTGCAAGTATTGCTAAACTTGCCATATTTACTCTTACAGTTATTTATCTGAATATTGCTAATGGATCCTGTTATGCACAGGAATCATGTGCAGTTTATGCCCGAAGCAACAAGTAGCAGCCAGAAGCAAGAAAGTTATGGTAAATGTAGGGTCAAAATTGTCCCTTAAAATTATCTTATTTCCTACATCAAATAGACTACAACTTTTGTTTGACAGTCTCCTTCCTGTATGAAGTCCATAATTTCCGCTTAAGAAGCCAGGAGACATGCAGAAAGAAACATCCAGCTCAATCTCATTCCCCAAATAGAATCTCTCTGAGGAGAGGAAAGTTATTTCTGATTAAGGAGAACCTTCCATCTTGATAAGACTGGAACATTTTTGCTGTCGTTTCACATTTAGTGTGACATTAAGAACACTCCAGATGCTTTCTGGATCACATAGTAAAATCTGTACCTTTGTATTATACGCCCGAGATAAATCAGCAAGAGCTCAAGGGCAGTGAACCTTCCATTCCTCTCAGCATGGGTGAGACCACATCTGGAGTCCTGTGTCCAGATTTGGGCTCCTTGGTACAAAGAAGACATGGACATACTGGAGCAAGTCCAGCAGAAGATCACTAGGAAACTCATGGGGCTGGAACATGGGATGTAAAAGGAGATGCTGAGAAAACAGCTTTTTCAGCCTTAAGACAAAACAGCGGAACATCTTGTTGCTGTCTGCAGCTACCTAATCGGAGGCTGTCTAGAACATGGAGCCAAACTTGTCTCAGAGGTGCATGGGTACGGAGGTGCTTAGGTGCATGGGTACAGAGGTGCTGACAAGGGTGAGCAGACACAAATTGGAATACAGGAACTGCTGATTAGATGTAATTGGAAGAGGTTGCCCAGAGGGGTTGTCAAATCTCTGTTTATGAAGATCCTCAGAGCTCAGCTGAATGAATTCCTGAGAAACATGATCAAACTGGATGCAGCTCCAAGCAAGGAGCTAGACTACACAATGCAAACTTTTCTAATCTAAACTATTCTATGATTCTATCATCATTCTGCTATACATGCCGTGACCTCATGGACATGGTACCTTTTTGAAGTGCTAGGGTTCTTGACAGAGATCTGCCTGGGAATAAAAAGAGTAGTTTACTGTTCCTGCAGAGACAGTGGAAAAGTTATACAAATACTTATACTGAGTGCTCATCCAACATCTCATCACCCCAGAAATTACATATATATATATGAAAGAAAGTTGTGACTGTAGTACCAGTTCCTACTTGCACATACCTAAAAAGTGACAGAATTCCTTCTGGATTTCCCAATTGCCAGGTGTAATCTTGGTTTGTGTTGGTTTCTATCCAATTTAATCTATCTGAAGCTTTTGGGACACTGCAGAGGACAAAAGAGAAATATTTATATAGGTAAGAGATACTGCAAAGATAAAAATATTGAGAAGTTTCTCATTTTGGCAAGAGTTATTCTGAGTGCTACAGTAACAAACTATGATAAAAGGAAATAACAAGACCAGCGAGGGAGTGACTCACTAGCTTGAGTGTTAAGACAACACCTTAAGTGGTGCAAGCTGGTTGAAGATCTTGCCTAAATGATACAGATAACAGAAGTATAGTTTGTTAGGACATACTCTGTGTTGAAAATAGGTATCTACCTCAATTAATATCTGAACACACTGATTAAAGCAAGGTAGCATTAGCTGGAGAGCTTGATAGTACTCTCTCAGTGGTATTCTTGAACCCAGTGTTTATGAATCTGTTTTGTAATCTGGGAGAAGTGTTCAAACCTTCTTTACCCAAAAAAGTGAGCTTGGACTTCTGTGCTTGGAACAAGTATCAAGTGCATTGCAGTAAGAGCATCTCTATCCAAATTGTTTTCCTCCTTTGTTGTTGTTCTTCTGTTTTTCCCACTCAAACCTATTGGGTAGTTTTGACCTGAGTTGTCTATGGTCATGGTATGAAGGTACTGTGCTGTTTGGCCAAGAGAATATTTACTAAAAATATCCCTGTCTTTTTGTGTCTGAAATTGTATTGATGTGGGTTTAAAGTACTGGAGGTTTTGCCTTCAGGGAGGGACTATGATTCTGGGAAGTATAATTACAAAGGATAAATACCCTAGTCAGAAAGTCTGGGCAGAGTATGGAGGCATTCTAAAGTATATGCAGTTAAATGACCACGTATTAAAGTGCAAGTACATGAGCACTATAGACCCTGAGACATTTTAAATACTGAGATACGAGAGACTGAATGTATGGTGAGAAACTAAATGGGAGCCTTTGGGGAAAATTCAAAACCAGATTTCTTCGATTACTAAGCAGAATCGGCTACATGACAATGATTTAACTTCCATTGGCAAATTCTCTGGAGTGGGTAGAGTTCAGTCTGAGTGGATGGCTTTCAATGGGGATTCAGAAAAGTAACATCCCCCCAGTATTTGTTTCTGCAGACAAGAGAGGAAGAACAGCAGTGTCAAGATCAGCTGCTCGATTTGACTAATCCTGCTAGGCTGTGCTCCTGGAACAAAGATAGAAGGTATGCTCAGATATGATTTCTCTTTATATTTACAACAGACACTCGTAAGAAAGAAGGGGAATTGAAGAGTCATTCCCTTTATTTTGAAAGTAACTTCACTTAGAAAATTGAGATGTTTGGAGGGTGACCTAGGTGCCTACATTTAGAAATCAGTCCCATTATGGATACTCTAGTATATACAGAATGTCTATGAGGCTGATGGATATCACACCCTAGGGTGTCTCATCTGGCACTTAGACACGCTTGTTTAGACACTCAAATTGCTCTTTAGAAGTCTAATTTAAGTCTGCCATCAAGGTCCTCTCTGTAGCCAATGGACAGGGATCAGAAAATATGAATCACTCTGCAGAGGTGCCATTCCTGTTCTTCTGATTACAGAGGGGAGGAAATAATAGCCTAAAACTGACGCTATTTCCATCTGGGTCCAGTTAAGTCAGATGAATCCTGACATACTGGTATGAAATGTGACTGGCTTAGATAGAAGGACACTGCAGCTGAATGGGGGAGTTTCCACTCCATCTTCCTATCCTCACCTTTCTTCTTCTGCCTCTGTTTCCCCACCACTTGCATTGTGCCAACTCTGATGCTCAACAAATGTATTGATTTAATTCATTAACACAGAACCAAAAGAGACAGACTGCTTTTGTGAGTTGAGTTAATGATGTATCTTGGGCACCAAACTGGTGCAAGAGATGGAAGGGAGGAGGACAGAGCATCAGCAAGTGAGAAAGGGGAGAAGGAGGACTTCTGGAGGGTGGTTGTAGAGGAGACACCCTTCCCATTTCCGTGGAAGCAGTTAGTTAAATTAGCTTGAGTGCCATGGACCACAATCAAAGTGACTAAGACCAAAAAAGTTGCATACTGTAGGCCGTGTGATATGTGCTGTGACTTAGATTTTGAAAAATGAACCAAGTACTGTAAGTTTTTCCTGAATATCTCAGTCTATATTGGATATTTCTGTCTGAGCACAAGCTTAGACTGACCTTGATGGACCTAACGAGGTCTCACCACTTGATGATATATCTACAGTCACATGTAGCAATAAATTACAGGAAATAAGAATACTTTATCAGTGACAGGATCTATTCTGTGTAAGCCATTATTTGTATACACCTTTCTTTCCACAGGTCAGTTATATCCAAACACATTGCAGTGTAACATTTAATTAAGAATAAAGGAGGTTTGAAAGAAAGGAAATTGCTGTACAGGTCACTCTTGACATTATTCTCAAACAATCAAAATGCTGAAAATAAGGCTCTGAAGGCCCACCAAGCAGCCAAGGAACACATAGACCGGATGTTATTTATATAAGTGTTGAACAGTAAATTTCCACTCTATTTTGTGTATCACAGACTTATCCGATCAATAAAATAAATCACTGTCAAAGAGAACCAACAGAGAAAGAGACAAAGTGTACATGACTGAAGCTTTTCAAATATCACTTTAATTATATCTATGCTTTGATGTAGACTTTTCTCTGTAGCTCTGTAAAAGTCAATTTTTGCATATTTCCGTCTTTTTCATGTACCACTAATGTAAAGACTGAAGAATGATATACGAGTTATTTATGCTACTGTCAATATGTATGTCTCTATCTGTCAATGGGAGAAGTGTGAGGATGATATGTCATTTTAAAATGCTGATACATAATAATTGTTACTGTCTTGAAGAGAATAACTGCTACTGTACTTAGCATTGCCGTAATCCTTTCCATCTTCGAAATACTTTCTAAATGTTAATTAGCTACTGTAACTCACCAAAAATTTTCTGTCAAAAATTTTTTTTTACATCCAGTTGGGTTATTTCCTCCTGGAAGCAGATAGTTTTAACAAAAATGGATGAAACAGACATGGAAAAAAAATCAAACAAGAAAAAGTGTATGGGTAAAACCAGAAAGATTTAGTTAAAAGGTCTTGGTTGGAGTCTTGTAGTAATTGCAACCAGTGTTCTCGTATGCATGCTCTTACTCTATGAGGAAGAAGAGGCTAGTTCAGCTACAACTACATGGTCTGTGACATACTCCAAAGAATCACTTAATCTGTTGTGAGAACAAACTGAAGTGCACGTCCAGAAACATGGTCTGTCCGTGCAGCCTGCACCTAGATAAGACAAATGCACAAACCACACCAATACCACCTCTGTTGAGGAAGACAGACAGGCAACAGGTAGAAAAGTGGAAAAACTCCCTGCTTGTGACATGTGTGTGACATACAGCAGAGCATTTTGGAGATGTGCCAAGAACCTTACTGGAGAGAGCCCTGAGGTACCTTGGAGCAACCAGCAAGGTATTGACTGCCATTTCTTCCTCTTTTAATTCCTGTACTGTCACACATGTTTCAGGGCAATACATGCACAGTGACTGTGATGGTCAGAAACTGCTGACCGCAGCGTGCCATGGCAACATGGATTCTCTGAGCACCCACAGGCATGTGCAGTGCCTTCTGGGGGTGCTGGGCTCAGGGCACCACTGTCCTCTCCTTCCCTTCTTGGGCTTGTGCTGGGCATTCTGGCCTGGCTTCCCTCACATCTTGGACAGATGCAGAAAATATCCCAAATCCCCACGGATGAGATACTCAGGTTGTAATGGCATCAGGCAAAAAAAAAAAAAAAAAAAATCTCTCTCTTTTTCTCTCTCCTTTCTGGCACACACAGCAGAACAGGATGGATGTGTGAATCTCTGTTCCTTCAGTGCAAACTCCAGCATCTTAAATTAACTACAGGTGAAAGTGTGCTTAGTCTCAGCCTTGGCACATTTCGTGCTGAAATACACGTGTGCGCTCCTGCTTCAGTAACTCTGTTATGAAGGATAGGCTGGCGGTGACAACAAGTAGTTATTAAATTGTTGAACTACTCAAATTAAATTCATTGTTGATCATCTTGGACTTTGCTCCTCAAAACATGGACACATTGTGCAGTTATCTGCAACCTGTATATCAAAATCAGACAGGATCAGGTATAAAAGTAAGTTTCTTTAGTGTCTCCGGGGGCCCTTTGTGCTGGTCTCTGCGTGCACGTTCATGTGGCAGGAGCCATCTTTTGCCTGGAATATGAACGAGTGCTGACAGATAAATCAGGCAATGGGTGATAAATAGAGAAAAGGGTGAAGTAACTTCTCCATGGTGATACAATAGATCTGGAGTAGGTCGACAGTAGTCCATGTTGCCTCAGAAGTTCTTATATTCCTGTGCTCTGCTCTGTTTCCATGTCGTCCTCTGTCTTAAATAATTTTCAACAGCATGTGAAGTAGTAGGCAATAAAGTAATTCAGTTGCTGAGGGCTTATTACTTTCCTAGAATTTTGCAGAAAGCCTATTTAGGGAAGGAGACACATACTTATGGATTTAGGATTGCTATTCACTAGTTAGACACTGTAAAGAGAATAGGGATCATGATGTTTGTGGAATAATGTTTACTGTGATGGGATTGAAATACGTCTTCATACTTGCTTCTGAAAAAAGAAACTAGAGATGGCAGTTTGAGCTAAGTCTCTCAAAAAAGATTTTCTATCATAATCCTTGGGTGAGCATCCTGGAGAGAGATGTATCTATCTTTGATGCTGCTTCTGTGTTAAAAAAAAAAAAACAAAACAAACTGAGAAAGATCTGCACATCCCGAACAGAGTAAATGCTAATGTTGTTAAAAGTCTTGACAGTATTCACAAACCAAGCTGACCTTTCTTTCTAGGGAACTTCAGGTTTTGCAGAAAGGCACAGTGTTACCAAAGCTTTCCCATGGTTCCGGAAGGACGATGCGTGGCTCTCCCAGGTCTGCCAGAGCACTGCTGCGTCTGTAACAGGCTCTGCTGTGTTGTTTGGCTTATGCTTTTTTATGAAGACATGAAAATATCCTTTCCTGTCCCTTGTCTGTTAACTGTTTTTAAAATGGGGGATCTCCCTTGCTTCTTGGGAATCCTAAGGGATTGGTTAAGTCCCCTGACTTCTTTTTCCCCTCAGCAAGGAAAAATTGCCCCTTGGTGCCCTTTTGCTATGGAATGATCACTCTTACATGGGTTCAATTTGATGTAGCTCATTCAAAAACATTAAAGGGTCACCAAATGCCATTAGTTATATCATTACTGATGACCTGAGGGATGGAGCTTTGGTTTAAAATCCATCAATTTTCAGCTAATAATGAACATTAGCAAGTAAAGATAAATGAGGGATGTTTTACGGTACATCTGCACTTTATCTGCTATATACAGGTAGTACATCTTCTACTGCAGATATGAAACCACCCAGATGAAGTGGATGATAGAACACTAAACTCTTTTTCAGTCTCCAAGAGACAGTTTCTGGCTAGAAGAATGTACTCATTGACAGTAGCTGGTGATAGAAATAATTTATGAGCTACCAGACAGCAAATGACATAAAATCTCAGCAGAAAATTGATCAGTCAGAATTTACAAGTGTGATCTCTTTTCATGGCCTTGGCAGCTACTGATCCTTTGGGACACCAAAGTGACTTTGGAAGTTAATAGCCTACTTCTTGCTACAACAAATAAAATTATGTTCTTCTTGCTTTGATGAATCATTTTCAGTATTGCTAATTAGAAGGCTTGGCCCTGACAGAAATATAGGATTCAGGAGACTGCTTTCTCCTTCCTGCTGACTTTTGGGGACCGACTCAAATCCTATTGGAGGCAATGGATAGACTCGATAAGGCTTTGAATTAGATTATTAAAATTAGTATCTATAAGCAAGTCACTTTATCTCTCTGAGTCTATTTGTTTATGTGTTCACATGGGGACAGTTAATCATTACTTATATCAGGATGCTTAGAGCATTTTGCAAAGCATTTGTGGACAATATTATAGAACAAAGTAGTCTTTTGAATGTGCATAATCTATTATTTATTCTAAACTATATGCAATAAATATCATAGTTTATGGTGGAATTAATATCTGATTCTGTAGTAATTGACTGTTAGCTGTAAAGGTATCACAAGGAAATGCAAATAAAACAAATTAAGACGTATGAAGTAAACAATTTGTGAGAATACCTAAAATCACATAAAAACTTAATGAAACATAAAAAATAATTATGACACCCACAGAAATGGCACTCAGCTATGATAAAACTGGGGTGTTAGTAATTCTCAGACTTGTAGTTAAGAGGTGACAGGTAAGTACAAAATACACAGAAAATCTTATTTTGCAATATAATGAACATCAACGCTTAAGAAATAGGATCAGATGTAAGGGTAATTAATGCAGGCAGGATTCTATCCTGGATTAATTCAACCACCTCTGTTTAGGCAGTTTCAGGAAGGAATCTGAGCTGCTTCTACTATTATTATTTACTTCGTATGTGGCAGACTTTTTTCTATCATTTTATTTTATTATTTTGGGTAAATTATCCCTCTCCTCTCAACGAAACCATTTAATTCTTGCATTCCAGTGGAAGTGTGCTATCCATATTTGTAGAAAGGACTTTTGTTTCAGAAATATTAATCTTAGAATAGAATAAAAATATTAATCTTCATGCTCTTGATCTCTCTGGGTCCCACTCTGGGCTGAGACTCAGGCCGGTGCCACTTCGCCTCCTCTTCCTCATCCAACAGGAAGGACAGGAAGGAAACGTCAGCCTGGTGGCACACACCAGCAAGTTTCTAATCTGATGATGGAGAAACCTTAATCCCAGCATCTGGGGGCGAAGACCCAGCAGCCTACACACAGGAAACATCAACCATGGAGCAAGCTAGTAAGGAAATCTTGGTCCTATTGAAATCTATAGCAAAAATTCTCTTGGCTTTTCTAGAAGTGATGCCTTTCACAGACTTGCAGTGTGTTTGTTACAAAAGCCACGGAAGTTTCAAATCTTCCCTCTTTCTAGAAGACTTCTCCCTGGGGCCCATAGGGCAGTTGCAGCAAAGGGTGAGGGGGGAGCTGCAGAAGAGGCTGCAGCCCTACACAAAGACAATTTCTCTTCCCTGCCAAACGGGCCTGTAGATCTAAGGTAATCTACTTACCTTAGGAGATGAAAATACGGTTCATGTAGTTTTAGAGCACATGTTTTGCAGAATGACACTGGGGACTGAAAAAGCCAGGAAAGGAGTATTTTCTTTCACCAGGAACCATCCTAAGGTCCCACATGTGGCAGGACAACCAAATTTCTTTTTTATTTCTCATTAGAGAACTAATTATCATTTTTGTTGATGAAACACAGGTACTAGTAAGTAGGAACATTTAGTATAAGGAGTTTGAGTGAGTTTGTATTTTCATTTTCATTTTGTATTTTCATTTCTGTCGTATGAGGAAAGGCTGAGAGAGCTGGGTCTGTTCAGCCTGGAAAAGAGAAGGCTGAGAGGAGATCTGATCAATGCTTACAAATATCTAAAGGGTGGGTGTCAAGAGGACGGGGTCAGACTCCTCTCGGTGGTGCCCAGCGACAGGACAAGGGGCAATGGGCACAAACTGAAAAACAGGCAGTTCCACGTGAACATGAGGAGGAACTTCTTTACTGTGAGGGTGACAGAGCACTGGCACAGGCTGCCCAGGGAGGTTGTGGAGTCTCCTTCTCTGGAGATATTCAAAACCCGCCTGGATGCATTCCTGTGCAACCTGCTCTAGGCTAACCTGCTTTAGCAGGGGGGTTGGACTAGATGATCTCTAGAGGTCCCTTCCAGCCCCTACCATTGTATGATTCTATGATTCTATGATTTGCTCCTCGTTACCAACAATTTATTTTTATAGGCACAGAACAGCAATACTGAAATTACCACTTAGATATTTAAAAACATATAAAGCCATAAACATAAAAAATACTTGAAAATGGGAGGCAAAAAATGGGAGACATCTCTTAATGTCATCAGCTAGTCACCATTTGAGATGGAAAAAACTACCACATTCCCGATTGTGTGTAGCCTGTATGTGAATAGGCTTGTGTGGGTCAAACTGCATGGGCCTGAAAATTACTCGAAAAATTTCGAATTTTCACTGTTATTAACAAGGTCAAAATGTTCCTTCTTTTCTTTAGGAAAAAAAAGAAAAAGAAAAGAACACTCAACACCTAAACAACACTATGAAAGTGAAGGGCAGCAAATCCAGAAGTTAATATAAAATCCACATGACAATCCGTCTGTGGGAAGCATTTTGAAAGCCAAAGGCAACTCAATAAAAAAGGCAGCAGAAGCAGCAACATTTCAATTAGGTCAGAAGAGAGTAGGCCCTCACAGTTCATTACTGAACTGGCTCTTCCAAACACTGCCTTTTTTTCCCCCTTTGTCCCAGTTAGTTCATTAATGCTGGTCTCCAATTAGGAACAATATTTCTAACGAGATCTCTAGTTAGTAACCTTTGCTTTTTTTTTTTTCCTGCCCATTTCATAAGTACAGTCATAGAATTGTAGCGCAACTTTTGAAATCTGAGGGCTGAATCGCCTCAGATTTAATGACGGTACATTAAATCACTGAACCCCAGAGAACAAAGACGTTAAGTAGTGAAGTAGCAAGGACAGGAAGGAAGAGATGGAAAGAGCGAAAATCACAGCAGAACTGACCAGTGCTTTGTCTTGTCAAGCACACCGGACTTTCTTGCAGCTCTCTTGCCTTTAGGAGTCACATAAACTCTGGGAAGAAGTGATAACAACCTCAGACTTTGATGAGGATCGTGGCAGCAGAGATCTTTGCTCGCTGTCTCTGTCTCTGCAGCAGTAAGTTCAGTTGCGTTTGCTGCGCAGGCTGGAGAGTTGTCACTGCCACCTCCAAATCAGACAGCTTGGATGCAGGAAGGGGTAGCTAGTATGTTAGTCATCAAAATATTTATTCAAGATATCTAGCTCCTTATAACCGCTTCAAGACCTTTCAGTGGATCTGTTTTACCCTTCTTTAGTTTCCCACTTCTTAGCTGTTCAGATGAGGCAACACAGCTAGGATGGGAATGAGATGAGTGAGACAGGACAGATTTCCACTCCCCAAATACCTGCTAGGCAGTGAAGTGCTTCCTGTTTTAAAGTCGCTGCTTTCTAATTTCTTTTTAATGTTAAATTACGAAGCTCAAGAGTGTTGGAAAGATCCAAAGAAATTGCACCGACTGAAAAAAAAACCCTGTAGCACCTAATTCCATGTTAATGAATCCCTCTTTTTGTAACTTCATTCAAAAATCTGCTGGCATACTTGCAAAAAAAGGAAAAAAGCTTGTAAATAACACATCTAAAAACTACCAGTTCCTGAAGGATATACGTATTTTGTCAAAGCAAGAAGCAAGTATTCAGCATAATACAAGAAACCTATCTACTCCCTAGGCATGACAGTTTATTCCACTTTTAACAGGCACATCTATATCAAGATGCATAAGAAATAGGAACTAAAAATTGAGCTGTTGTAAACCAGAGAACTTAGTATTCCACAGTTATATTATGCTAAATGGCTTACTCCTTATTGATTCACACAGTTATTAATCAGAAAAGCCGGAGTATATAATCCCACCTGATCTTCAGGTCCTTGGAAATGACGGTTAAATCTGGCAGCTGGCTTAGTGGAGGAATGGTGGGATGAAAAAAGCAAATGAATATCATGTTGCATTATTCATATAATTCCACTAACAGAAACACAGGACTTCCATTAACTGTTGTTGCTCAGGAGCAGGACTCAGGATAAAAGCAGTGCTGAAAATGCCAGCATGAAGCTGCGCAAGCCTATTGCCATATTTCGCTGGGTTTTTTGTTGTTGTTATTTTTTAATATTTGTGACTTATAACAAAATATCGAGGTTTTAACACCTAGTTTCGGTCTGACTGAGACATGTGCAGCTCCTTCTGACTTTCCTCATGACTTGTACCGATATTTAGATATTGCATTTGATCATAAAAAGCTGCACCATAGTGAAGAAACAGAAACTGGCGTGGCAAGTGTGTACATTGTAAATCGCCACCCCAAGCAAAATGCTGCACGTGTAAACGGCTAAGGCAGCACAGTGTTCTTGATGCCCAGGCTTATCCAGACATTACTGTTATTATAACGGTGTCCAGACAACACAGACAGGAGCAAGGCACCCTGTAGTATTAGCTGATTACAACTCAGATAAATGAAAGAGGGAAGGAGGAAAAGAAACATGAATATATGAAATTACTTGCCTACCTTCAACAAGCAAAGTAGCAGAGAAAATGGACTGGACCTTACCCAACCTTTTATTTCACAATCTCATGTCTTTGGGAGGGATTCAACTCACTCAGCTTCAGTTTGTACAAATTTAGCATTTGATGTGAGCTAGACGTCTAAATCCAGCCATACTCTATGCAGAGGCATATTCAAAAAGCTGCTCTTGCCTTCCTGGGATAGCATATATGATATGGGAGAGATGAACTGTTGCCTGGCAATGCCTCTCTTTCCTCTTTGACTACAGAAGGAAACTAAAGGATTCATTTCAACCAGTTGCCTGACATTTAATGAAGTTAGTTCAGATGAATCCCAACTTATTTCCTTGGCTCACGGTACAAATTTCAATATCCTGGACATACAGCATTGAGTTCTTCAGATAGATACTAGTCAGAAATCCAAAATACACTGAAGTACATATGCACATAAAAACATCTTAATTTAAACTTTTCTACCTACACATGTATGCCTAAGTAATAGGTCTGATTCAAAATGCAACTTGATTTTGTTGTTCGAAAGCTTTACTCTCACCTAGCATTTTATTTTTCTTAGGTCTTATTTTCAAAGGACTTTGTACTTTTTCACGCCGCAGTTTTCCAGTACAACCTTACACCAACAAAAGATTTATGGTATAGGGCTGCCATCTCTTTCACTTCTGTAATTACAGAACATGAATACAAAATTAAGCAAATTGTACCATGGTGGATGAACCTGAAGGTTTACCAAAACCAAATCCCAGTTCATTCCAGCATCAGGCATGTGAAACGCTGGTTCTGACAGGTGGGGAATGCTGTTTAACTCAGAGCTCTACCCAAGTGGCATACCACTGCATGTTTTTCAGGCTGCCTTATTTTACTGTGCCAAAGAAAATAGCTTTCTCTTGTTCTGGTAATGTGTATTTTATGTTCTATGAATAATGTATGTTCCCTGTCTAACTCTTCACATCAGCTTTTGAAGGCATAGGTGCTTGAATTTCTTGTTTCGCACCGTGACGAGGACCAGCAATGATTACAGAGCTCCTAAAGTTGCTTATTTGTTCAAGGAAATAGCTTAAATTCATACAAACACCTTTGCAGCCTTGAGATGTGATTTTTGAGGATTAACACAGAGTCCAAGCCTCATAGAACGTGTGAAAAAATAAGATCTCATGCTATCAAGTTCTCTGCTTCTGAAATTCATTAATTTTTCATAGAAACTCCAGATACGAGTCATAGTTTCATTGATACATTTCTATACTTATTGCAGATATAAGTCAATTTTGTCAATGAATTAATGTTTAGCCAACAGTCCGTGGATCTCAGAGAAATATATGCTATTAAAAAGATATGCCATCGTCACAATATTTAGAGTTTTTTCTTTTTGGTCCAGAGTGCAGATAGTTTAAAGATGTGTGGAATGGCATGTGCTGGTAACGCTTCTGATGTATTTGTATTATTACCAGTGCATCTGGTCATTTCTGCAAGCAGATCAGCAGAGCCGGGCGCGGGAACTGGGTTCACAGTTTGTCACTGCGTCTTCTGGAACCCAGTCTGGGGCTCTTGGAAGGTTTATTAGAGGTGTTTACCTTTTGTTTGGATTTTTACCACAATCATAATTTTGAATCTAGAGAATTAACAAGGGAATAATCCTTTGCTTCTTGAATCTTTTGATTTGTGCCTCTTCTCTAGTACAATGACATCCAATTATGACTGATGCTGCTATAGAGGACAGCAGCAACAGGAACAGGACTTGGGTCAAAGCTTCCCAGCAGCTCCTTGCCCCATGCAGACCCTGTCCAGAAATGGCAATTACTGAGGTGACATAAACTTTCTCTGCCTTCCTCTTTACTGTGCACCATCATTTCTGGTCAAAAAGCCGATTCTTTTTTCTTTTTTTTTTTAATTTCACTTGATATGTTTTTCCTGTTTATATAGATTTTCCCAAGGCTAGAAAATAACATCAAATGCAGGAAGCACCAGTGTAGTACTTCTTAGAAAATGCCTTCCATGTAGAACACGATTTCTTTTTACTTCAGATCCTTAGCACATGATATGTGAAAATACTTTAGAGAAATTGGTAAGACAGAGATGAGAAATGAGTGGGTACCAAAGGCACTTGTGCTGCTAGACAAGGAAAATAATGTACAAAGACAGACAGAGATGAAGGAAGAAAAAGTTCAAATTTAAAAGCAGCAAAGGTGCCAGAAAACTATTCTCACAGTCTAGCTGCAAATTATGGCGAAATACAAAGAACAGAAATGGTGCTTAATATTAATCAGGAGCTAAAGTGAACAGGAAAGCTTTAAGATGACAGCTTAAAGAGGACTCGGTAGTGTGGAAGGGGTCAGAGAGAGAGAAGAAAGGGTTCCCAGAGGGTGCAGCAGCGTAGCTGGGAAACAAACCCCGACGCGTGGAGCCTCCCAGAGCAGGTGGAAGGGGCAAAGGGGAACAGCACGAGCGAGAGGGATGGGGTACAGAGCCAGGTGGGGTGGGTGGTGTAAAACACCACTGGATTGAGCCACACAGGTCAGGGTAAAGCTAAGTTAGACAAATAAAGTATATAGTTGAAGCCACTCATGTGCACTGTTAAATTAACATTTATCCTGGAATTACAGTAATGCTAATGGCAATTTCGGCTTGCCCTGTCTGCGATTCTTTAGTTGAGCTTGAGGAACAGAAAATGGATCCTCATTTTAGAAGACAGGCTCAGGGATGAGCTAAAACTTGGGCAGTCTACCGGTAGAGAAATCCCAAATTGATAACCTGTGATAAATGAACCAGCTGACTCCTTACCTTCAGTTCTGTTGTTTTCACAACATGAACATCTGTTTACTGTTTTAATTGCTTGGTCTGTGAATGATCATGTTTCAGCTTTCTACATCTCATGCAATGAAGAACATTTTCAGCCGTAACATAGAACTACTACGTTTAGGCTTGGTTACACCTGAGGTTAGTAGGTCTTGAGCAGACCCTTCAAGCTTGGATAAAGCTATGACTTTGATCTGAAAAGAAAAGTGAGGAATGGAAGTTTCTGAAAAGCTGCTCTGAGCAGAGGATGATCCTGTTTTGGTAAAACATGTAAGAAAATATCAGGAACGGGGTGCAGGAATGCAAGAAATATTTTTTATGCAGGATTAAAGTATAAACCCCTGTTTTTTTAAGAAATCAGGGTGGTTATTTCTGCACATAAAGTTTATACCCAGTTCTGGTCTCAATATTTGTTTAGGTCTCAATCTAACAAAGCCTTTAGGTCAGTAACACATGTGAAAAAACTTCCCACCAGAAGCTGTGACCAGGAACTCATCCGGATGAAGCAATTGCTTAAAGGCTTTGCTGGATCTTTGCAGAAGATTGACTCAGCTGCTAAGGTGATGTTCATACCAGTAAATAAAAAGTTTGAGGGACTATTTTCTTGGCTTGCTTAGGAATGGCATGGCACAGCCTGCAGCTCATATGCCTGTGGCTGAACTTGTTTTTCCCCCAAAGCTAGTGGCTGTCCACCAAGTGGTGGCTCTCCTCTGGTCTGCAGCCCGCTGACTGGGAACGTGCACGCTGGCATGGGCCAGAGCTGCACCAGAGCTGTGCTGATGGCTACTGTGAGCCTTGGCTCCAAGCTGCACCCATGTACTGTTTGGTTTAATGCTATCATTGTCCCGTTTTAGATTCTTCACTGACCAGTTATAGTAAAACCCTGAATGCTATAGTTTTTTATGTACTTCTAGTCTTTGCTAGCTTAAGATTCCCTCATGGTGGATGAGGACTGCATCTCTGAGAGATGTCTGCCTTGTACATCCATCATATAGCAGATACTATGCTGATAGGTATGGCAGGCACACCTAAGATGCATAGATAATGCAACTGGATCTATGGAGTCACAAGAGGGGATGCAACACAGGGGTAATTTCACCTAGATTTGATCTCTGTCACTGCGAGTAAAGAAGATAAAAATTGGAAAAATCTTTAAAAACCTCGAGTAAACAAATTCTTCAAGTCATAGGGAAGAAGTTTGAATAATAAACCTATTGGCAGATAAAATGTTGTCATATAAAGAAGACTTAAATGGAAGAGGAGCAGTGTCTGACTCAATAGGAAATACACGCAGCCTGAACTCTGCCTTACAATAAAGAGAAAATACGCTGGCTGCAAGCAGGAGCACAGTGTAATAACACAGCCCCACTACGTTTCAAAGCTGGTTTTACTGAACTCTGGCCATTTATGTAATTCATTCTCTTCAGCAGGCTTGCTGGGAATTATCTTATGATTGTTTAAGAGAAAAAAAAATACAAATGAAAAAGAAAGCATGTGACTGTCTCCGGTATTATAAGTTTAACTTTTTTACTCACTTTCCTTGATGTAAGCAAACTGCAGTACATTTTTGAGGAAATACTGGGTTAAATTAAATAATACAAGAGAACATTAAGGGAGGTAGTTTTATACTGGAAAAGACAGATAGTGCTTTCCAGATAGTACTGATTAATTCGATCCAATGATACAATGATTAAACGTCACTTAAACTAAAATCAAACTGACCTTACAAGAAGTGACACATACAGTATGTGACAGTATCTTAAAATTAAAACTCTAGCAAAGCCCGATGGAGGAAGACTATGTTGCATTTTATATAGAAATTGTTATTCTGTATTTAGCTGCATTTTTTTCATCAAATAAATTGAATATGCAAGATGAAAATCATACTAAGAAACAATAGAAGTGCATGTTTTGATGGTAAGATCCATCAGTTCCGTACCAGATGAGCTAGATGGAGAGAAGACACTCATGTTAACATAGATGTCTAGGTGCAATTCAGTTGCCTGAACATGGTTGAGTAATAATATCTTAGATGCTGTGGTCCCATCCAACGGCCCAGGCAGCCACTAAAGGCCACAGTGAAGCTTGGATTGAACCTCATGTTGCCAGGCGTTGGTACACCTGTAAATGCTATTATTGCATGTTTGGATTGGGGAGTAGAGACCTGTCAGTTCACCTTCAGTCTGGTAAGGGGTAAGCTGCCATTGAAGACATACAGCTGTGTGTGAATGTCAACGATTCTGTATCACTAAGAAAAAAAATAGTAGCTAGTGCCCTGGATGAATTTCCAGATAGTTATTTATGTTTCAGTTATCTACAACAAGATACGTGGGTGAATACAATACAAGAATGTACTCAGAAGTCTCAGAAAATTCTGTTGAAAAATTACTTAACTAAGCCAGTTATTTTTTTGAGTCTGAGGATATGTTGCAAGACTCACACGTTTTATTTTGATGTCTGCTAAAAGAAGGCTGACATTTTTAAAGGTGTTTCTATGCTGAATTCCCACTGTTTCCGTGAGAATTATCCATCTAATCCCTTCAAAGCCTGGCTCCCAGTCCCAGGGTTTCAAGCGCAGCTCGTGCATGTTCCTATTTCCATGCTCATGTTTTCAATTCTGTGCCAACATGGTTGCAAAGCAGAAGCCAAAACCCACCACCCAGCTCTGAAGTGCAGAAAATGAAGCAGATGTTTTACCTCCTGGTGGTGCATATAGATATTCCCTGCATGTTCAGCACCAAATGGGCACCAGGGACATTGGGATGGTCGTGCTGCTGGTGCAAGCAGGCTCAGAGGTCCAGCCAGCTAGGTAGGCAGGGTTGTCTCTGCTGACTGATTGGGGAGACAACCAGCACAGAGCTTCTTTTCTCCGTCATGTGCAGCCACCACCACCAGCAGAAATAGCTTTTTCCTTGAGAGAACCAGGATGGCACTGAATGGTTTCAGGCAGCAGCCTCCCTTGGCCAGATTTGCAGAGGGATTTTAATACCTACGGATATCTGGAGTTTACAAGAATATTACTGATTTAGGCAAATTCCTTGCTAAGAATTCGTTTTAATGTGGTATATGTTCATCTCCACCCGTATATGCTGAAATTACAGACCTGCTTGTAAAAGGAGAGTTTGCACTATAAGATGTTAACACTTAATACCGTGCTTGTTTTTTTCCTCTGAAGTAAAATCAAAATACAAAATGTGGACTCTCTCATGGAATAAAGTTGCCAGCATATTTAAGTTGAATTTGTTACAAGCGTTTAATTTTTTATAGCATTCTAACATAAGAAAGTAAACATGCCATACAATATTAATTATAATATAAATATATGCAAGAATGAGATTAACTTGAATACAGTATGAAAGTTCAAGCAAGATCCAAAGTATTTCCACTACAACAAAACAAACTTTTAAGTACATTAGAAACATTTTCTTGTTTTTCCCCAGAAAAACATAATCAAATTCCATATGTTTTCACAGAATATATCAATACAGAGGTAATCACATTTGCTAATGGAAAATCTGTTCTTCTGGAATAACCTGATCAGTCCCAGTGAAGACATTCAGTCTGGCCCCATAAACGCCTGCTTTACCTCTCCTAACAGCCCCCTTATGCACATATTAAGGGCACAGTATATTCTTTGTCATTTTTAAATCTTTTTAAATCTTTTTTTTTTTCTCCTAGTTGGTACATTATCTAAAGGATATGTCTTTCTATACATGTGGTTTACAAAAAGCTAAATTAAATTTAACTGGGCTAGAAAAAAAGGGAAGAAATTTTCCAACATTTGGCAATACTTGCTGTCTTCATCTTTTTGTCTTAGAAGCAGTTGGAAAATGGATCCTCTATTTATTTTTTAATCATGCACACCCACAGCTGTATAAAAGAGGTGATTGCTCACCACTGTTACTAGCTAATGTCACAGTGCACCGCTCCTGCTGTTTAGCAATGGGAAGAACTTTCTAACGAACCTGCCATTGCCAGAAACCATGCTGGGCTTAGATAGTCCAGAAACATTGTTTAATATAACCATGAGATTAGCTGCCTTCAAAATATATTGTTTTATTATCTGGACTTTCTTTCTTCAAAGGCTGTGGTGTGATAAATGTCATCATTAAGACTATGTGACATATGCATGGTGAGCTTTCAAACCAGAAATCTCTTCTCTGTTAATTGTGCAGCAGTTATTATTTTTTTCCTCTGGGATGTATTCCTTCAGCAGGTAGAAAATAGATGTTCACGCCCCTCTTCCACCTTTTTCTTTTATTTTTCTTGTTGTTTCTATTGTTTATTCTCATTTTTAGGGGGTGAGTTAGCACATAGCAATGCCAGAAGAGAAGGGGTTTGAAAGGACTGTGACAGATTTAAGGTCTTAGTGTGTGCTGCAGAGATTTAGAGGGAATATCTCCTCATGGAAAAGGCCAGCAGAGAAGGCCAGGAGCTCACTTAGAGGTGATTCAGCTCTGAAGCTTTACGGCTAAATTAGCTTGGCCTTATCCGTTGTCTGGAGAAAACCCTCCTGTGTGCCTGCTTCAGTTTTCCCCTCCTGCTACAGCCTCCATACCTTGCTGGAAGTAAAAGGAACAGGCTACAAGATGGGTCGTGATTAGAAATGTTAAAATCCTCTTAAAAACCCTTACTCAATTCCATTTCCCTTTGTGCCGTACAGCAAGAGATCATATCTCGGGATATAAAAGAGCCTGTGCGCTCAGAGGGACGGTTTTGCTAATGCAGCTGCTCAGCTGCTGGACCGTGTCTGGCTCATAGCATGGCAGAGCTCAAGCACAGTCAATTCAGGGACTGCCAGCAGCCTCCCTTGTAGGTTCATCCCAAGATGTTTTGAAACCCAGATCTGTCTCACTCAACACTCCTTCCAGGCATGGGTAGAGTATGACAACGTTTTTGTGGTTGATAATATTTTGCTCCCCAAAGCAAGCACCAAGATGTGGTAATTCTGGTTAAATTAAGCTGATCACTTGACTTCTGAAAATGGAGAAAATAAAGTTGATTTTCGAAAAGATTTCCTAAATGAAATTAACTGAATCCTTATTTTGAAATGGTATCTTTGTAAGTTTAAATTGGAAAAAACTCAAACTAATCCAACTTTAGAAATAAATACTTGAAAATGAACCAAAATCTTTCTTTAGAGTTGATTGAGACATATGTTTGAACCAGAATACATTATATCATTTTTTGAGGAGTGGAAGGAGGGAGACAAAAGAAGGGAATATAAGTCAACCTGATTCATTTTTTCTTTACTGTGTTTTTTTTTTATTTGGCTACTGTATCAAAAATTCATTTGTTCCCATAAACCATAAGGCTTGCTAAATCTGAAGCTAAATTACTGTAATTGTTAACTGCCTCAGACCCTGGAAAGATGTGCTGATATCTGAAAAGAGAACCCATAATTCACAGACAGTATAAAAATGACCATGCTGTGTAGAGTAGAAAAATAAAAAAAAGCGAAAAACTGTACTCATGCATACACATAAAATGCTGTAACAGTGGCCCCGTATACTGGCATTTTCACCTCCTGCCTTTTATGGAGTGAAACAGGTGACTATTTTGCAGCAGCAAGAAAAAATGATTTTGTTTTCAGTTATAAATTTTACATTTATTATTGCGCCCGTTCCAGTAATACCTGGAAGAATGAGTTGAGACCAAGGTCTTCGCTGTGCTGTAAAATCAGGGATTAGAGAAGGTCTGGAGATTTTTCAGCCTAAAATAGACAGAAAGCGGTACAAGGCAGTTAGAAGACAAGGTTCAGAAACAGGTTGTTAACAGGAGTCCCTGGACTCTGACAAGGAAATGAGGAGTTGGGGGGCAGTGCTAGGGATCTTTTTGGGGATGGAAAAGAAAGCAGATGAAGACACAAGTAGCTGGCAATTAGCAATGCATCAATACTGTACATCTACTGGAATGCTAAATGTACACAACAGCGATGCTACAACAATCTGATTCCGTGATGACCAGGCTGCTGTTTATCAGCACATGGACCATGGACCTCTTCTCCAGGAGGCTTAATAGGTGTTGCAAGACTTGACAGTGTTTGTTGCCTTTTGAGCATAACGTTACCTGGAATCTTCATCCCTAATTACCTTCTGCAGCCTTCACAAAGTCACATTTTTGATCTAAAAGGACATAAATATGATCCTTATCAGCTGTGGGGGAGAGTGGGGCTTCCCTGGCATCCAGGGTCTGGGGTGGCTGCTGGAAGGAGAGAATCCCCCACTGAGGACTCAGACCATCAATGTTTGTTTCTGTAGGGTCAGAGCACGGTAGACTGAGGGATGCCCCACTTTGTCCATCACTTGACCTGATCTTTTTGTTCTGGTTTATATTTGGCTTTTTTTGTCTTTGTCTGTATTTTTTCGTCTCTAACAGCTGGTGTGGGTATGCTTGATGGCAACAGTTGCAGCAACAGCCATTTTAATCTGGAAAATGCCAAGGTGGGTGGTACATGTAATTTATGTGCTTTTTCCAATTTTGGGAACTAAGACGTCAGACTTCCCTGGCGATAGGTGCTGTGGAAATTAATAACAAAGACAGAAGAGCAATACAGGCCATGACCTAGTCTTTTCTGAAAATAGAGGAATCCAAAGGAAACAGCAAAACATACGATCTCATCGCACACCTGTTCCATCCGCCCCTTCTGACAATACATCTCTGGAGACTCGTTGAGCGTGGAACTGCTAAGGAGTTCACCATACTCCAGTGCCTTAAAAAGCCGCTTGCTCTGCAGAGATACTCAATGTTCTTATTTAGAGGAAATCAATGTGTTCTGGTAGCACCTGCCTTGAAATCCCCTCTGGCATGAGAAGGGGAGGTTCCAGAGTGGTGGCAGTACAAATGAAACACAAGAGGCTCTCCTTCCCACAAAGATTTAGTAATTGCCCAGAAATGTGTTAACTGCCCTGGGTTAAGAGCTAGGTAGACAGCTAAGCCTGCTAAGTATTGCAGGATTCTGAGTGGAGGCTGACAGGATGAAAATGAAAACGAGCCTAACTTAGAGCATTACTACAGTACTTTGCGTTGCATATGTGCAATTTAGGTAGATATTGGTATTTTGACTGGATTCTGTGTCGGTTTCCTGTGGTGCACCCTCAGTCCCAGGTGTCCCAGTCCAGGCTTGGTCCGTCGCACCAGCTGCTGTACAAATAAATGATAGACCACTCACAGCATAAAGAAGGACGATAATCCATCAGCATCCCCATCTTGGAGATGAGGAGCTGAGGTAGCAAGAGATTAAGTGGAATGTCTGACATCGTAACAGAAATCTTTGGCAGCATTGTCAGCAGGACTCATATCTCTTCTGTCCTGGCCTAGTACAGCTAACAATGAGATCCATCCATCAGCTTCTGAAACAGCTCCAACTTTATCTATCAGTCCAATGTAGTATGTGGAATTTCTTCCCCTGTGTTATTTACAGGAGGATGAGAGAAATAAAATATTAAAACCTGAAAATTAAAATACTGTTTGAAACAACTTTTTGCCACGCTCTTTTTCATTTCTCATTTTACAGATACCTGACTTCTATATGGAAATTATTTATTTATTTTTTTCCACTCCAAACACAGTAGTGTCTAAAGCAAGAATATGCCATTCCGGCAGTCTGCTCTTCAGAGAGATCTCTTTTATTTAATTCACATGGACAGCTGAGATAATGGTACAGATCAGGAGGTTCCATTGTGGTTTCAGCACGCCCCACTACAAAGAAATCCTAATACGTTCATATCCAGCTGAATCCAAAGTTTTAATCTTTTGCCCTCAAAACCCCCACTTTTAAGCTTCATTGGGGCAGGATGATTTTCTGTTACTGCAGGCTGAGATTGTGTTTATTGTTGTTTCTGCCTTTATAGGTCTAAGCCCTGAGAATGAAAGGGCAGTAGGAAGCAATGATGTTGTCCTGCATGCAGGGCAAGACAAGTCAGGAGAAATTTAGGAGGAGGTGAGATGTCCACCTATGCACTGGACAGAGGTCTGCTACTGTGAGGGCAGCTATGGAGTGGTGTTTCAGCCCTTCCCACTATGAAAAAGTGACATTTCCGCTGTAGATGTACTTCCTAGTATTTCTTAAGGCCAGTTATTCTGGTGAAATGACTGCTGCTTGAGAAGGTAAAGAAAGAAAAAAAAGAGGCATCAACAACTAATTGATTCCACTTACTTTTCTAAGGACTTTGTAAACTTGCTGTAAGAGCTGATTGTTCTTGGTTAGAGTCAATCGGGCTATTCCTTCTAAAAATTCCTCTGAAATGACAATACAGACTTCAGGCATTTTTAATGCAAAGCAGTTCAGTGCAGTTCACAGTTAAGATTTTAGCTCAGTTACAACTTTCTTATTAAAGGCCAAATACTGCTCTTGGTGTTGCATAGCCCAACAAAATGAGGAAAGTAACATTCACCCCTCCACAGCTGAGGGTTTGTTCATGACCTTGCTATGTGATTTGCATCAGGACATTTCCTGCAACCTGGTTTCAGAAGGACCCTGATGGGGACACTGTGAAACCAGGACTACATCTGTACCAGCGCTAAACCCTGCCAAGCAACGTATTCAGGGTACTTGAGCTCTGCCATCTACATTGTTTAAATGTTACATTTTCAGAATGAATCTTGGCATGCTTTTGGCTCATGTCAAAAAACCGCTCTCCTAAGTATCTCCTAGCTACTATTCAGGTACAAACACAAGCAAAGCACTGTTCCCAGGAGACATTGTGCATGCAGCCAGTATATTCTGAAGGGCAAAAGAGTATAAAATTGTGGAAATGTACGGTACTTGCACATCAGTCTCCGTGCCAAGAAACAGTCGAAATTCAGTCAATGTTGTGTCAGCATTAGCATTCCCATATAGATCAGGACCCTGTTTTTGAACTGAATCTCCCAGTCTATCCTTTGATTGACATCACAGAGAAGGCTTGGAGAACCTAAGCTGGATTCTTCTTGGATGACATGAACTCAGAAAATGTACACAACTAGCACACTCTATCTGCCAGGCTCCAGAACACCAGACTGGAGGTAGTCTACAGTGAGCCGCTTAGATGTGTCCAGAGGGTTCTTGGCACCATCCCTTCCAGCCTACACATCCCTTTTTGCTTCTTTTCGCTCATCCAGACTCAGCCTGGGGATCCATACCGAGGTTACATGCAGTTCCCCAGGCGGTGGCATGGCCAAACTGTCAGGTGTATTAAAGAGGAACCATAGCACTCATCCACCTGGAGCTGGAGAAGGGTACCCATGGTGAAGGTATTTCTTGTGCCCTTTGGTACTGAGATTGTAGACGAATGTTAAATGGACAATGGAACAGTAACGCTGAAAATCTTCCAGAGGCTATGGGTATAACTCTTATATCACCACATGCAAGAAGTACTACTCATAAAATTGTTTCCGGTTTACAAATACCAGTATGGGCAAATGACAAATTATTGCTTGTGAAAAGAACAATTATCTGAGTTTTAACATGCTTTTCTTTCACCTGAAGTGGAACTCAGCTGTTTTCATATGATTAGTTTGTCCAAGTGTCCAAGAAGACCACCCTCTTCCTCTAGAAAAAAGAAAGAAGGATGTGTAGGCCTGTCCTGGCTTTCCATATGTGTTAGTTCTTTTGCTCTAGGAGCATGGAGTTTCAAACATGTCCCGTGGGTAGCCAAGTCAGAAAAAATAGTGTACTCAAGGAACAGGAAAACAAAAAAATGCTATGAGAGCTACCATGCTAATATTAGCAATATATCTCGAATTTTGAATCACTGCATCAGATGAATTTTGAATTTCTGTGTCTCTGCATCAGATAAAACAGCCTAAAAAGGTACTGCTGGTGATGCTCAAACATGGGAGTTCGTGGTGTATTTGCCGCCAGGTCAAGAAGGAAAAAAAGAGGGCCAGTTCCTGCCCTATTTATTGAATCAATAAATAATTGTGAATAAATTGTTGTTGCCTGCATGTCACAGGAACAGGCTGAGGACATGTTACACTGATCATAATGAGTAAGGTTCAGGGAAAATCAGTGCATTAGCAGGAGGGACACTTCTCTTCTGGCGTCTTGGACTCAGGAGGGTGATTAAGTGACCCTGTGTGGGCGTCTCCTATGTGACCTGCTGTGTGCAGAGCGTTGCAGAGAAAGCAAGGGAGCTGGTGATCCCATGCTTCCCCTCAGTCTCCACCAAAGTGCTTGTGGAAGCAGTAAACTCTGCCCTGATTTAAGGCACAGCAGGCTGCAGTGGAAGTCAGTGTTTGTATCTGAGATTCCCTTCCCTTGGAGAACCTGCGAGTCAGCCAAGCTACACAACTCCTTCTGCGGGCCGGTGTTGACACGCTGAGCTCTGATCCACTGCAGTTACTTGTCTGATAGGGTGATTATCACTGAGCAAGGGAAGCTGAAAAACGTCCCTATGAAGAAGTGCAGCAGAAACTCAAAACTTACTCTCTAGGACATGACACAATTTAATCTACTGTCCTCCCACTTTCTGCTCTTGTCTGCAGCCTATACGTACATGTAAAAGTTCGAACAATTTGATGTGCCCTTTAGTCTCAGCTTTTGCTTGCCATTCTGAATCAATGGGCTTTTACCACAAACAGCTGCCAACCTGCCCCAGCGGGCTGTTAGCTTTAGTGCTCGTATTGACCTCGAATCCCCAAGTGGCTGCAGTTTTGATGGGACATCAGAACAGCTTTTCACAGGACCAAAGCTAAAATTGCAGGACCTTAAAGTGAGAGCTGTGGAGTTGTAGTAGAGCAGAGGGATCTTTTCTTGGCAGGTGGAGGGGCCAGGATCACGTCTGGAGGTGCCTCCTTGCCTGCTGAACCACAGGCCACACATTTCCCCTGGAAACCTGACCTTTTTTACAATTAGAGCTGTAATGTTGCAGGTTAGGAGAGTGGCAAGGGAAACATGCAGAAAGACTGTGAAAGTGAGGAAGAATGGACGGGGTGTTTCCTTATCTACCAAAATCGATTAAAAAAGCAAAATAGCAAGCAGATTAAGATACTTAAGACCATGTTTGGCAAAGGTGACACTGCTGCTGGACATAAACAACACCAATAACGGGGTAGATGGCATACACAAATGCACCGTGACCACAATAAAAGTGAGAGATTTATGAAAGCTTAGTATATCTCATGCCCCTCTTCATCACCCCCGGCTCATTTGAGTGGCATCAAAAGTAAATATTGAAACCCCAGATGACATGCTATTTTGGATATTAGTTCAACCTGTTTATCCTATTATTACCATGGCATTTGCAAGTGTTATCTTTGGGTACCAGAGCATGGATGAATAACTATGAATGATATTTCAGAGTTGTCCTATCACTAATGAAATCCACACTCATAATTAGTTTCATCTAAAGAATATGAAGTTTCCTCACTAGGCATTTACGCTTTTTATTCCTGATTTATAACATACTTACTGATGCAGGAGTTAACAGATTAGATTGCTGAATGCCTGGAGTGATCACACAGACAATGGAAACAAAGCATCTTCTTAATCAATCATCTTGCTAGCTATTTAGCTGGCTTTGCTCCTAAGAGATCACTGGACAGAAAGGCCATTACTGAAAAATGAAAAAGAAAAAAAAAAGCAGAAAAGAAAGTGCATTCGTTATTATATTCTAACTATGCACCCATGCATAGTCCCAGCTGCTTAGGCAATGTGAATGACATTGTTTGTATTTCTTGAAGAGTCGCTAATCAGGTTCTGTACTGCTGAATGCTTTTGTTTGGGAGGTAAGCACAGCTCTGAATTAACCTCTCTAACACTTTGCTTTCCCTCTGTGCTGCTCAGAGGCACGTAATCCTGGGAACTGTTCATCTTGGATTCAATTGTCCATTGTGAGAACAAAAGACCAGACACCACTCAAGGCTCTAGGAGTTGACTGGCTATTTACAGTATATCAGAAGTCCTTTGGGTTTTCATTTCAGGTTTCAGGAGGGATTTGTGGTGAAACTTGTTCACCTTTTGGCCCTTTCTGCGATGCTGGATATACCTTCTCTCGAATTCCCTAATTCTATTTAACTGCCTAGGACATCAATGCTCAGCCTGAAACAATGAAATTATACAAACGATGCTTTCTGTAAAAGCCTGCTTAATGCAGTGTATTAAGATTCCTTTCGGTCTTTTATAAGCAAGGTTGCAGAGGGATGTGTGTTTTGTCCGGAACCCAGCGCTGTGCTTTCCAAGTTATTTCCGAATAAAGACCTCTGCGCGGGGTCTGTTTTGTCTGAAATCCTATTCACTCTTTCCATTCAGGTTTTCTTCTCTTCATAAATTTAATCCTCAGCCCTGGAATTCCCTCCTTATTTTCTTAGTTATGATGAGAGTGAACAGCTGGACCGTTTTGCAGACTTTGTTGACAGTGCTTAGTTCTTACTTCCACCCCCCCCTTTCCTTTTTTCTTCAGACAGTCCCTGGCTCACTTTGTCTGGCTACTGTCTGACATGTCAGCTCACACTGTTCCAGCTCCCAGCTGTTCTTTCCTTTCATGCTATGGATTGTTCTTTGCATTGTAGTCAAACACGGGGTTTTATTTCTAATCTGTTTCCACAGCAACCTATAAAATGGAGAAATCTGATCCCAGGACTTTTCTTTTAAACTTTAAAATGTGTATATAAACACACATGTATTTGTCCATCTTAAAGGCAATTGCTGTAGCTATGAAATAGAAGCTGTTATGAACACTCGGGAATCAGTAAGGTTTCAAACTGCTTAAGCTACACCATCACATTTCTGATCCTCATTATAGATATTGGCAGAAAATAACTGGGAATATTTTCCGTCAAACATGGTTGCAATTACAAAATTGGATATGTTAAACTAAATTATTGGGATCTCCCTGTTTACTCAGCGTCAGATATTTCTGTGTAAATTTTGCTGGTTAACTATTAACTGTCGTCGTCAAATGCCACAACTGCAAACTTACTTGGAAGTGAGTGACTGAGCTGATACCCCTCGGCTCAGGCTGCAGATGCTCTGGAAACTAAATAAAATACTGCTATATAAGGAAAGCAAGGTTATACTTTCCCCTTTTGCAAAGTCATCCTTTGTAGCTACCGAAAGCTAGCAGCAATACAGACTGTCTTTCCCTTTGATAAACTGAGACAAACAGCAAATACCTATCTATGGAGAAGTCTCAGTATTTGCATTTGTGTGAGCAATTTTGAACGAAGGTAAACATTAAATGAAGCAGCCTCCAGGTAGAGTCTGTTCAGATGTGAAGGCCATATCTCATCACCTGGATGTTAAGATAATGTACAATTTTTTATCCTGATCTAAAGCTGCTGATCCCCAGGGAAGTCTGGGCAGCTCCAGCTGGCTACCTATCTTGACGTTACCAACCTATTCAAGTCATCCCAATCTGGGTGCCATAAATCCTTGATCTTCATTGTGCACTGGCAGTTATTCAATACAAGACTGAGCCTTCTTCAAAACCCATCAAAGCCTGCTCTGTTTTTATAACCTGGGGTTTGGCACCCAAGTATATGGGATGTGCCTTAGGAGGTTAGGCCAAAGTTTGATTTTCAATTCACTTAAGGATTAGCTTCATTATGTTAAAATCAGGATAGTGACCAGATATCTTCTGGGCTGGGACCAAGAAGGACAAAAGGTCTATGAGCCCAGCCTGTTCAGAGTATATTTGTTTGATGTGGCAACATTTCTGGCTGCTTCTAAATCCTTGACCCAGGAGAGTCAGAATGGAAAAGTCATGGCACTTTTGTATATGTTTGAGAAGTTTTCTTTGCACATTTTTTTCACCAAACACAGAGCATTAGGCATAAAAGTATATTGGTAAAGCATCCGAACTGAAGATGAGTTACATCAAGGCTTCTGAAAATATTTTTAAGCGCTTTTAAGAACGACATGCAATAAACCAATATTGGAATATTCCTGGGGCATCAGTTCACTTCAAACCCACCTCCCGTGGTGTTAAAGAGGAGTTTAGCTCCTCGTATAATTGTTATTTTAATCAGTGCATATTTTAGGAATACACTGTAAAGATTTCCATGAAATTAATGTTTAAGAGGGTCCTGAAACACCTGCTCATGGCATTGATAAGGAAAATCTTGATTTCAGGATTGCCCATGTAACTGTTTTTGCATGTATTTGTTCCTGTGTTCCCTGATTTACCCCCTCTTCCTACCCACTGCTATATCAGATGCCTCACAGGTACCCTGTGCACCCTTGTACAGTCATGTAAGCTGGTGTAAGCTTCCAAACTTATCTGGTGATGAAAGGTTCCATCATCCATGGTCTTGCGAAAAGCCTCAGCAGGACTACCAAAACACAGCAGCGGATCTACCCGCAACTTATAAGTTAGATTAAATATGCTCCTGGAGGATCAGAGCACAGCTTGGTTTGCCCACTGCTTTTGATTCCTATCTTCATCTTGCTTTATATTCCACGGAAAAGTCAAGTTTACTCCTTCCTTCATCCTTTTTTTCCCTTTCAGCTCATACCTGCTATACAAACTGCACTAGTGTTTGAGAGAAGTTTTATTCCTGGGCAATCCTTGCAAAATTATTCACAGCAATGTGGTTTGCTGATACAACACCTCTGGGTGACAGCAGTGTTTAAAACACAGTTTGCAGGAACATTCTTGTTTCCTAGCACGAAGTCATTGGCTTATGAGTAAAATCCCAATGCAGAGAAATTACTGGCTATAATAAGTCTAATGAGGTACTGCGACTGTGTTATCATTAAAATTGGGCAAATTTTATGGTCCTGGAGGATTTGTGAACATCTCTAACTAGTCTTGGAGGGATGCCAAACTAGTTTGATGTTCCCTTCTCCCTCATGCACTCCTCGTCCCTCACATCTGCCTCCTCAGTCCTTTGGTGATTTGAACAAAACAAAAATAATGTAAATACGTGTACTTTTTCTCCTCCTTAATAGAGAAACTTATGTTTTCTGCTAAGAATTCTACCTTCTGTTGGAACTTCAAGGGAAATATGGTGTCTACATTGACAGTATTCTTATCCTCTTGTCTGATATTATTTTAATTTTGTCTCAGCTGGATTCTTTTCTCTCTCTCCCCTACCCTCTTCAAAGTGGGTTGCTAATCGGAGATTGCTTAAAATAATAATTAATTTTTTAACATCCTGGGACTTTTGAAATACAGGCAAATCTCCCATCAGTGCTCCCAAGGGTATAAATCACTGCAGTGAGTGAATAAGCTGAGGAAATACAATTATTAGTTTTTTGATGCATGGCCAGTGGTAGTGGAGCCCAAAAAAGCAGTGCACAGGGAGATTCATGACACATTCATTGCATGAGTGAATGCCTAACTGTGCTCACTCTGCTCATAACTCGAGTTGGTCAGCCTACTTGTGCTTGTTTGTTTTCTGATCATTATATCAGAGTTTGCTACCTCTGGGAAGCATCAGAGTGTCTGTGTGTGCTCTAGTCTATGCACATGCAGAGTCTCAGAGGTTTCGAAAGCATTAATGGTAATTGCACATGCACTGATCACTTGCAGAAGGTTTGCTATTTTCTGGAAGCATAAGCTTTGCCACATGTCATGGAGTAAGTTCAGGTACCTCAGCATTGAAGCAGTTGTTGACGTGCAGAGATTTGCATTTCTGTGTTGGAGTGAAGTATGTACCGTACTATACTGTTCCAAGCACGCATGTTTTCTTAGGTATTTCCCTTAACGCCTCACAGTTGCTGACTTATTTATACCAAATAAAGCTGAAAAATGCTAATCAGGCCATTTCAACACCGAAGAGGTGAGGGACATGAATTGTAAAGTGCAAGTCCATAGGCATCCATAGCCTGTGCAGCAACACCACATAAACCAGTAGCAACACAAGGAGCTGCAGCTCTCCTCCAGCCTGGGCTGGCACCATGACCGTTTTGGAACCCATTCTCTTCCTGTTGGGGTGAGTTCCCACTGTTTGCTGCTGACTTCTTGCAGTGTGAACTATCACAGAAATAAGGGACAAGGGCTTCTTCTGTCTCTCAGCCACCTGTGTAATTTTTTTTTAAACCAATGCAGACAAATTTCAATACTCCTTAACTGACACCAGAAGAAGTGTTTGAAGGTGAACAAAGGGCTACATCTTCAAAGTGGTTCTTTGTGCCTGTGGAATAAATGTCTCTTCTCTCTACCCTTTGTGGACCCAGGCGATAAGAGCCACTTTTGGACAAAGAACACAAACCGAGATACGTGGGATGGACAGCTCAGTAACTTGATGGGCAAATGCCAGTATCCCACCCCCAATCCTCTTTAACAATTGAACTTTTACAGTACAAAGCCTCCTAGAGTCTGCTTTTCTAATTAAAGTAACTGTAAGAAGAAAAGGTCCAAACCTTCACACTGGTATTTTTTTCCTCCCAGGGTGTACATCTGTAATAGCAGCCAGTCTCAACTTGTCAGAGTCTGTCTCTGATATAATGAGCCAGAGGAATTAACTAATTTACCACAGCTGGCCTCACTCTTTTGCCCTGAAAATTCCTGTATTTGGGTAATGCAGCTGTGAATTTCCCTCCATCACAAAAAGAGACTGAGGGACTAGAAAAGAAGAAAATAAAATGATTGTAACACCACTCCCAGCTCCCCATCCAAATCTACGTTTGGGGTTTGCGTGTTCTGTCCCAGGACATACGGGTTTTGCCTTGGAGGATTCAGCTGTGGCAGTCCTGAGTGTCTTGATGTAGTCTCCCATCTCAAACGTGGTTCTTGTGATGCACTGGAAAATCCTCCCTTATGTATCATGCAAACTGTGATAATGTTTTGTGGGCTTGGCCAGAAGGTAGTGCTAAGGTTGACTCCAACTGCCAGTGTGGACCTATGATGACATTTCCAGGCTCCAGAAAAGGGCAAAATTTCAATTGTGCCTATTCTCTGTGCTCATGTTTGAGCCATCACTGAATAACTGTTTGTATGTTGGCTGTTTTGAGGGTCTGTTTCTCTTTGTGAGCTGAATATAGCACAGGACATTTGGGTATGAAGCTGCTGTCAGTTTTACTGTTACACTTTGTATAAAATATGTAGAAATAAAAGGAAATAAAGAGAGTGTGACTCACTATGTGGCATAAGAAAAACTGAAACACAACCTGCCTTTGTGATTCAGAGCATCAACCTGAAATTCAGTTATTTGCCTTTCAGAAATTGCTAGCTTTAGTGGCATTCAAGAATAAGAATGTCAGGTGTTGTTTCACCTTTACAAAATCTCTAATTCCTCTGTAAGATATGAATTGGAAGTTTGATATTCTTCATACATTCCCTAAGTTACAAGTTTTCCCACAATCAGTCTTTCTGTCTCCTCCACCCCACCAAAAGATAAATATTTAATCTAGAATTATTCAGCTTCAAGAAGAGTGAGCATCCCACTCAGAACTTCCTGTTTTATGCAGATTAAATAATTTTCTAAGGTGTTGGTGTGTTCATATTGCCTGAGAAGAGGTGGAATCTGAACTATTTCTCCCATTCTGTNAATCTAGAATTATTCAGCTTCAAGAAGAGTGAGCATCCCACTCAGAACTTCCTGTTTTATGCAGATTAAATAATTTTCTAAGGTGTTGGTGTGTTCATATTGCCTGAGAAGAGGTGGAATCCGAACTATTTCTCCCATTCTGTGGATGAGGAAGTGCTGTTAAGGAATGCTCCGGGTATGATGTTCTGGAAGAGGCTCACCACTTTTTAAGCCAGAAGCATTAGGGAAATCCAAGGTGAAGTTTCAAATTATTCTGAGCTTTTTTCTACTAAGAATATAAGTATGCACACACACAGTGGGAAGGGAAGAAGGAAAGAAGAAGAGGAATGAAAGAAGAAAGAAATGAAGAAGGAAAGAAGAAAGAGAGGGAGGAAGAAAGAAATAAAAGAGGGGGGAAATAAATAGAGAAAGAAACGGAAGGAAGGAAGGAAGGAAGGAAGGAAGGAAGGAAAAAAAATATTTAATACCTAATTTTACAGAGAAGTTCCTGTCTCTCTAGCACTGTGGTTTTTTTTTTTCC